>NCQV01070887.1:4481-15888 GCA_002740545.1 Lophocereus schottii
ATAGCAAATAAAGAATGGTCGTGAAGATTAGGTGTTGTACATGTTGCTCATCCAAATAGAGCAAATCAACCAACTGGAAGCCAATGATTCCTTCCTTAACTTAGAGGAGGCAAGTAAAAAATATTAAACGTCCGTATTCTTAGCTTTTTATTTGAGGGGGTGCAAGTTAAATAATGAAGTTCAGCTTGACAGGTAGCTCCTAACAATTGCTAGCAAAGATGGAGTCATTTGCATAAGGTAGATGAATGTTCATGGAGATAAAATTTCAATGTTTCTACAGTGAAGAACAGAGGTGAGGGTGACTGTGAAGTGGAATGGGTACTGGAATTAATGGTTGCTAATGTGCCATCTAGTGGTAGGGCATAATGGTGGCAATGAGAATGAATGTGGATATAGGTGGGAATAATTGTTGCTATGGAAACTACCTTTAGCGCCCCATGTTTTTAAAATAAATTTAAAATGTCGTATATCCTATGATAACTATCATAAGGGGACAATTTATTATTCTTAGTCTCAACCATCACCCTAAATGTTTCATACTTGCATATCTTTCCCCAAACCTTAAAAACTTACTTTCGAAAATTTTAATGTTGTGCACGTGATTATATGTTCATAAATACTACTCGAAGCTATCTTTTATCTGGTATCAGAGCCATATAAATTAAAAAAAAATTATATAATTAAGTTAATTAATATCTTATTAAGCTAATTAATTACATTTAATGCTTGAAGCATCATCTACTTGTCTAGCTCCAAATTATTCACATATTGTGCACACTCCATACGTGTCCACTTCTGCAGCACTATAATTAAACTATATTACTGATATAGTTTTAGAATTAAAAGTAAAATTAACAGAAATTAAGGCTAAAGTTAAGGAGTTAAAGAAATAATTGACTTTAATCCATCTTTCTTTAATTAATGAAGTTAGACATAGTGGAAGATGGGATCGAGGTATTAGTATCGCATTTTAGCATAAATCTCCTATCCAACACCTAAAAACGAACTTCCTTTGCAAGATATCAAAAGCAAAAACAAGTACAAAAATCAATTGAAAAATCATCGGAAAAGGGAGAAAAAAAAGGGAAGAGAAAGAGGATGGAATATGAGCAATACAATCTAGTGGAGCCACAAAATATTTTTGATAAAGAATAAAATCCAAAAGAATTGAACAAAATCATGGCCACAATAGTGGACAAACTAGAAATGCTATTTGCTAATAATGAAGAGACAAATAATGAAGAATAAATATATCAACAGATGAACTAACTAAACTAGAAGATCTAGATGTCATTTCTTTAAAAGAAACTAGGAGAAAACTAGACAAAAAAAATGAAAAATTGGTGCTTGAAAGTGAAATTAATGAAATTGGCAAAGAACTTAACATCGATGAATTTGAATCCAATTTAGTTAACAATATAATTCTAAAACCTAAAGAGTTTGGTGAAATATCCAGACAAAATGCCATTTTATGAGACCTAGATATATTCTAGGAGGATGAACTACCAACTTTTTGATATCCATCTTGAAGTGTTAAAAATAGACCTAAATACTTGCAAGTGCACAAGGTGTTGTATACTAGTGAGTATATGAGTATCATGTCCCACGGATAGCGGTAGTAATTTGGGCTTACTTATTCATGTAGAAGAACACTGTTAGACTTGTCATCTTGATAATTTCTTAAAATTTCAAGTGCTTAAGGGACTTTGCATAAGCTGGGATCTATTTAATCGTTCTAAAAGGGGAAGGTTAACCTTAACTTGCTTAAAGATCTCTAGAATGTCATCTATTTACTTGTCTTGCCTGGAAGAAAATGGTACATCTACAGCTTTAGAGTAAGGAACTCTCGGCTTATATGTGACAATGGCGACAGACACAATAAGGGAAGGGCATGGTTTATTTTCTTTCTCAAATTCAATGTCATTCTCAATAATCTTCGGTCTGTCCTTTTTATCGTGTCCTTTTTCACTTGATTTATTGTGTACTTCTTAAACACTTCTAAGAACCATGGTAGCTTTTAATTTTTCGAATTGCTGGCCTTTAGGGTTTTGTGTGGGATGGCTAGGAAGCTTTCCTTCTTCTCTATTACCTATAACTATAACTAGTTGCTCAAGTTGGGCTTCTAACTTAGCTATGGATTAGAAGTGAGAATTAACAACATGCATTTTAGACTTAATTCTTTAGACCTTAGGGTCACAGCTCACCGATAGAGGTTGATGAGACATAGAAGGAAGACATCTTTGGTTTTGAAAGCCAGGGGGGGCAGGCCAGCTAAACTGGACTTGAGGATTCTAAACATCTTGAGAAAATTAGGACGATTCTTCCGACCATGGTTATAGGTGTTAGAATATGAATTGTTAGTTGACAATGTCCTTAAGCATCATTTATTTGCTTAGTTACACACTCAGACTTACCAACACAATGACAACTAATAGAAGCATACATGGAATAAGAAAAAATTGAACACACATATTGCATACAAGAGGAATTAGACACTTTATTCATGTACAACAATTGATCGAATTTCTTAGATACAGCATTAATTTTACTAGAAAGCTCAACTAAATGTGAAACCTCATAAATTCCCTCTTTACTTCACAACTGCCTAGACAAATTAGAATGCAAGGAAGTAGCAAGCACATATAAATTTTCACTTAAATGTTCAAATAATTCCCAAGCCTAAGATTTTAGCTAACACCACAAGATTTATAATAGGCCGAATAAAATTCATGCTAATTACCTTAATTAATTTCAGTTTAAAGTTAGACACCGCATTTTCATTCGACATTTGAAACATTTATGTATTGCAGACTAAGATTTTGGGTTTCCTCGAAAGAAATTTAACAACACTTTATATCATTTCCTTGCTTCAGCAAATTGAATGGAAAAATCAAAATAAATAATACATAGAAATATTTAAAGATTTTTAAAAAACATCTAAAACTTTTAAGCGAAATATCTAAATATTTTTAGCAAAAATATCTAAAAAGTTTTAGGAAAAATATCTAAGATTCTTTTCAAAAATATCTAACATATTTTTTAAGAGAGGGGCGGGAGGGAGCCTTATATAGACCACGCCCCTTCCTTTTTTGCACACCTCTCTCTTTTCATCTCATGCCAAGGGGCCCATCCCCCAGCCTCCTCCCGATCCTCCCTTTCTTGCTTCTTTCACTTAATTCAAAAAAAGGCCACTTTCATCATCATCAAGCTATAAACAATTAGTTTCACAAGAAAGATATAGATCTTCCAGGTGTGTTTACTGTTTGTGTTTTTCTCAAAATCACATATTTTTAAACATCTAAAATTGCATAATATACAATTGTTCAATGAATCACTTTTAAGCATTGTTTTGCCACATAAGCAAGTGGACTTATCAATTATCAATTTTCAGAGCTTAGGCCCTATAGTTCACCCTCGCAACCTTAGGTCGGGCTACTTAATCAGCCTCACAAGTGTACACTTATTCAATGATTGCATTGCATGTATAAGCTCATCAATTTGGATTCCATGTTCAGATAATAATTGGTAACAATTTTAATATAATTCTCTCTCTCCCTATGGTTTCGAATAAAATAAATTGAAATGCGGCCGCTTACTGAAAATAAATTTGTATCATTACAGTATATGAGCAAATGTTTTAAGTTTTGGGTCACTATTTGAATATCTTGTATTTTCGTGTTTTAGGTTAATAAGTTTTAGACCCCTGACTTCTCATTGCCTTAGAAGCAAGAAGACTGTCAATAGAGTTGGACAAACTCACAATGGCACTTACATAAAAGTCGTGAGTCATTAGAGTGTGTGTCATTTGGAGTTCCCGTTAGCTATGATGCATTACTATGTTTGTGTAAGTGAATTGAGTAAACCTTATCCTCTTTGGGATTGTGGTAACGCCCTAAACCTAGCGCTTCCATTATACTGACCACTAATGGTTAGTTAACGTTAATTAAGACTAGTTAAGCAACTAAGAGTTGGGGTGTTATACTTGTGGTATCATAGTCTAGGTTTCAGGTCACTGTGAGTTTTATGGTGTTTATTAGCCGAATTGGAGTGTTCACTGCAATGCCGAGTGTGAGTTTTGGGCATGGTATAAGTATATGGTGCATGTGCTCTAAGGGAACTCGTACTCCTTGGTGCTGAGGCTAGTGACCCAATTTGGCAAGCTTATGAAGCTTGATTTATAAGTGTATAGTTTGTGGATTCTTAAGCGATATTTTATGGTATCAAGTTATATCGCAATAGGGCGTAGGTATACTAAATTGAGCATGTGAAGAGGAATTGCAGCAAAACATATCCCTAAGGGCTTATAGTACTGTCATAGTTGATACACAATTACCATTTACCCTAGAGAATTATATGAATGAGCTGAGTATCTTTGGCTATACTAGTTGATATCACATGATCACTAGTGACCGAAGAAGTGCTGGTATCAGATGATTTCAAAATGTGTGAACTTATGTAGGTTATCATAAGCTATAGATATATCGAAGATATTACATGTTAAGCACATTATGCAACTATGTAGCTAATGAAAAGATGCAATTTTTAGATAAGGGTTCTAAGAGATGTTGTGAACCTTAGGCCATAGATTGATGTTGTCTAAGCAAACATTCTCTAATTTAGGTGCCAACAGGGTGGGTGAGTTCTTAAGAATTTTGGAAATGTACAAAAAACTGCATAGGGTTCACGAATATATGACATTAGGATGTAGTTAAGATCATCAAACCATAACTAATCATAAGGGTATAATAGGCCCTAAAAGCATATGAAGGCTACAAAAGGGTGGATCTCACTGCTATGGTACTCAAAGGGAAATTCAAAGGGGCATAAGTCACTCCTTATCAAATTTTGGTGGACTAGGGATGTGTTCTTTTCAGGGTGAGACATGCTAATGAGTAATTGGACCAGGGAAATAAATTTTGGCAGAGAAAGATTTGATTTTGTAGAATATGAGAGGGTACCTAGATGATGGGGTCATTTATGTAGCAAAATCGGTGGTTAACCACCTTAAACATGCTCATTTCACCTTAGGCATCTAGTTATGCATATGGAATTTAAGGACAAAGGCTCGAGGAAGCACTACACATGTACATATATTTTATACTTAAGAAATTCTAGGAGTCATAATTTATATTTAATCAATGAATGGACATAATTAATGGAGAATGTATGAGGTAATAAATGAGGTATGGAGAACTATAATAGAAGTATGATCTCTTCATTGCTTGAACTTTGGATATTCGATCTTATTTTCTTGCAACCTCTTTCATTGAGGAATCACTACTAGAAACTAGGTGTTGCATAGATTGCATCAAGCTATAACTAGCAATTCCATATGGCTAGATTGCCCTATTTGAAAAGGTATCACCACAACTCAATCCTGATATGGCATAATAGGTTTATAGATTGAGAGAGGTGTAGAAAGTTTGTACATAAAGATTGAAAACTTAGGTGAATTTATTTTAAGTACATCAAACCCATGCAAATGCAGCTATGTAAATTTTTATATTGATTTAAAATAGCCTATGATAATCGCTAGTCAACAGGCTGAAGTTTTCCTTATAAAGTATGTATCATTACATATTATATGTTCCTTCAACAAAACCTTTGGACATTTCAATTGATATTATATGTTTGTTGTGTCCTATCTTGTTTTAATGCAATTTAACCTAGAGATTCTGTTTGAGTCCTGAACCTATTGTTCATAAAATTGCCTAGCTATCTTACTCACTGAATATTTTTTCAAAATTGAATTGTTTCATGGCATTAATCCTCCTGTGAAACCATGACCATTCTAGTGTTATCCTCTTCCATCGGTCATCCATCATTATTAGGGTTACTTCTCTCCTTCATTGTTAATTGCTGCCCATGTTGCTTATAATAGACTTGGGTTCTTGTTACTCCTTTTTGCCGGTGTTCCTGAGTTCATCATATTTGCCCAGATTGTCCCCTTTATCTTTGATAATCTCAAATTAAACGAGCTAGAAAATCAACCTTTGTCTTTTCGTAGTACTTTTATCTCATGCATTAATCCTTTAGAGTTGGCCAAATGTTCTTGTAAGCACCTCCTAAGCTACTTTCGTAACACTTTGAATGTAAGACACCTTAGTTTATTAACATCATCCATTATCTCGTCTTGGGTGCTTTTGTGAGCCATTTAACCTTATACTCTTGATCGTTAATTTTTTTGTGCTAATTCTCATGAGCAAGTTAAATACCATGTGACTCTCCTTCTCATAATTACACGAACGCATGTATGGGTTCTCTTATAAATTAAAAACCTACCTGACTCTCTCTTCCTATAATCATCTTCACTTTAATTCCTACTGGCCCATAGTCATTTGGATGTTCTAACTATAGGGGATCCCACAAGAGAACCCTAATATGTATGGATAATTTTATAGTCTAATCTTAGATTAACACCTTGTATGATTTATTCTTGGTAAGCAACTATGGGCTAATCCCCTTAAATATTTTATCACTGCTTCAAATGTTATCTTCACATATTGCTTAGCTTTTAAACTAATATTAAATATTCTTTTGTCTAGATACCCAATGTTTGGGCCCATTTTATCCTTCCTGCCTTCCGTTCTTGAATAACTTACCTTTATCGTTATTTTTGTTCTATCCACCATGTATTCCCCTCTCCCATCATATCATAATCTATCATCAGCTCTTTCAAATTAAAATCTTACATCCCTAATATTTTCCATTGTTTTTAATCATTGACATACCTCTGCCTTAATGATTTTGGTTCATTTATTGACCTCATCCCCTGTTATTATGTGTTTTCTTGATCTAGACAATCTGTTTGAAAGGTTCAGATTGATATCCACGGCTTTCCAATAGAATCTGTCTTCCTTAGTGATGTTCTTCCTTCTAACGTTTCTTATATTTGTGGAGGTACCTCATCCTCAAAGTTGCTTGCTTCTACTATAATTATTTAACTTTCTGCTTTTTCATTTCAAACTTCTGAAGGCGTACGGATTGCTAAGAATACTCATCCATTCTTTTTGGTATGGTTGACATGTTCCTAAATCTTACTACTTATTATGAAATACATCCCTAATCAACCTTAAATGTTTGTCACTCATACATTCTTTCTGGTATGATTGACTATGTTGTTGAATCTTACTACTAAATGCTCGATGCATCCCTAATCAACTTTAAATCTAATTTGTCAACACTTGGATAACTTTGATCCGCATCTTCATCCTCTCCATTTCATTAAGAACATACTTATATCTGTAGCTTGCACCCTGTTCATCCATACTGATAAGTCCATAAAGCTTGTTTGAATCACATATGCAATTAAGCTTTCGTGAGTGAGGGTGAATCCTTGATTGTTGTAATTTCACACTTTCTTTTAATTTTAAACTGTACGTATAATTATATTCATCTTTATTGTTCCATTCTGTCACCTTTGCTAAACGTATTTCATGTGAGTAAGGGTTAATCTATTGTATCATGTTGATTACTACCAGAAGGTTATCCAAGTGTAACCGAATACCTTTCTCTATCGAGATGTTTCCTGCCCTTTCCATCAGGCCCCTCTTGGATTGTTATCTATATGCCCTATCTCATTTCCTGTCATGACTAGAACGACTCTAAATAATTCCTAGTTATACTACGCGTAATTTAATACATATAACTCCACCTCCTAGCTGCATGTTTTGTTTCAGATGGTATAGAACATTCAAAGGATGTCGACCATCTTCTAGTTGTTCTTATACCCATGTTTACAAATCATGATGCTTGTGGCCCATCATTTTTTAAATTCTTGATCTAGTGATGACTCTCTTATTGTAACCATTTGTTGACAATCCATCCTCTATCAACCACTCCTAACTTCGCTGCTATTCCTTTTGAGAATAACGACTTAGCTAATTATCATTCCATCATTCTTACTTTTAAACATTTTCATCTTTAGTTAGTAAACCTTTGGTCAGTCTATGTTAACATGGCCAAATTCAGAGAGAAAATGAAGCCTTATAGATGTTGGTCCCTATGAAATCTCTGAGAAAGCTAAACCTAGTGACTTACACGTTGACCTTGTCATTCCTAATGGTTTATAACAAATGTGCTATAGTGAGACAAGATTACATGGTCAACCACATTCCAATAAGAAGGTACCTTTGACCAAGGATGTATGGCCTAACTATGGCTAATTAGAAATGACCTACAAGGCAGACGACGAAATGAGAAACAAGTTCCTCATTTACATTAGCTAATTCAAGCACATCTTTCATATTTACAAGTTTCAGGGATGAAAATTATTTTAAGAGGGAGATGTTGTAATGTCTCGAAGATAATCCATGTTAATTGCCTTAGTTAATTTTAATTTAAAGTTGCGGTGTTGCATTTTGATTCGACATTTGAAACATTTATGCTACTACAGGCTGACACAATAAGGCGATCTTGAATCAAGATTTATCAATACTTTATATCATTTGCTTGTTTCATCAAATTGCATGGAAAAATCAAAACAAATAAACCATAGAAATATTTAAAGATTTTTGAAAAACATTTAAAGACTTTTAGCAAAATATCCAAAGATTTTTGAAGAAAATATCTAAAATATTTTGCAAAATATCTAAAGATTCTTAAAGAAAATATCTAAGATTTTAAGTAAAATATGTAAAGATTGTTAGAGAAAATATGTGAGATTTTTAGCAAAATGTCTATAAATTTTTAGCGAAATATTTGAGATTTTTAGAGAAAATATTTAAGATTTTTTTTTCAAAAATATCTAATATATTTTTTTAAGGGGGCAAGCCTTATATAAACTACACCCTTATCATTTTGGACGCACCCCTATCTCTTCGTCCTATGCCAAGGGGGCCATCACCTAGCCTCCTCGTCCTCCTCGTCCTCTCTTTTGTTTCTTTCACTTAATTCGAAAAGAAGAGCACTTTCATCTTCATCAAGTTGTAGACAATTACTTTCACAAGAAAGAGATATATATTCTAGGTACGTTTACTGCATACATCTTTCGTAAAAGCACATATTTTTAAAAATCTAAATTTGGATAATATACAATTATTTAATGAATTATTTTCAAGCATTATTTTGCCACATAAGCAAGTAGGCACAACAATTATCAATTCTCAGGGCGTGAGCCCTTGAGTTCACCTTCGCGGCCTTAGGTTAGGGTACTTAATTGACCTGGCAGGTGTCTACATGTTCCATGATCGCATTTTATGTACGAGATCATTAATTTGGGTTCACTTTTAGATAATAACTAGCAATAGTTTTAATATAAGTCTCTTTCTCCCTAATTTGGAATAAAATGAATTGAAATGCGGCTGCTTACTAAAAAATGAATTTGTATGTTTACAGTATAGGACTAAATGTATTAAGTTTCAGCTCATTATTCGATTATCTTATTTTTTTTTTATGTTTTAGGTAAATAGATTGTGAAGCTCTGACTTGACAGTGCCATAGAAGCGAGGAGACTATCAATGGAGTTAGATAAACTCATGGTGACACTCCTTAAAGTCATGAGTCATTAGAGTGTGTGTCATTTGGACTTCGCGTAAGTTATAATGCATTATCATGTTTGTGTAAGTAAATTAGTTAAGCCTTATTCCGTCTGGAATGGCGCAGATACCCTAAACCTGGTGCTTCTATTGTACTGACATTTCATGGTTAGTTAACATTAATTAAAACTAGTTAAATAACAAGGAGTTTGGCATTACAAGATGCATGAACCTATTGTGCTCATATTTAAGCTAGAATAAAAACTCAAGATGAGCTGCCACATAGGGACCTCCTGGTGAGGACAACTTGACAATAACTCCTTAAACATTTCTCAACTTTTATGCAATTGTTCATTTTTATTTTGTGTGAAAATAGTTATAGCAAGTACCAAAGTAGTCAGTTACCGAGAGAGAAAAACTTTTACAAGAATGCATTTTGCATATGGTCCCAAGTGGTGATATTTATCTAATATCCAACCAAGCCTTACCTTTGTCTTTCAAAGAGAAGAAAAGATGCAACTGAAGAGGATCATTAGAGACATAACTTTTAAAGACAATGGAACATATTTCTAAAAATGCATCAACATGCTTAAAAGGATTTTCAGACTCTGGCCCATGAAACCATGAAAGCATTTGGATTAGGGAATGCTTAGTCTTGAATGGCCTTACGACAGTTGGCATATGGGATCCTGAGGTGAATCATAAGTGGTGGGAGTAAAGTACTCTTTAGGTCGGCTCGGTGGTGGGTTATGTTCTTCGGCCACCTTTTTATCAGTTTCACATTTCATAGCTCTTATCTTATAAGGAGAATGTTCTATTTTAGGATTATATTCTTTAGGATTTAAGAATAAAGATCATCTACCATGAATGTAACCCACAGACAACAAAGGAACAGTGCACTTTTATCGCAAGAATAACCAAGCAACAACCACTCAAGATCCAAATTCTTTTCATTTTTTAAATTAAAAGAAAAAGGAATCAAAGAAAACAAAGAAAAATAGGAAAAGAATAAAAAGGAAAAGAAAATCAGAAATCACAAACTGTTCCTTGCAAGGCACTAAAAAACTTTATGTAGATCTTTAAGTTTTAAAAATAGAGTCAAATACTTGCAAGTGCACAAGGTGCTACGTACCAGTGAATAAATGAGTATTGTGTCAAATGGACAATCGTAGTAATTTAAAATTTTCCCAACTAAACCAAATAATGATTCAAGAGATGAGTTCAATTCAAATGATACTTAAGAAACAAAAGAAAACCAAAGTTAAGAAAATTTAGAGGAATCAAACCAAAGAAAGATATAGGTATTCAGAGTTTCCCAATGACTTGAATATTGAATTACTAGCCTAAATGGAGGTTTAATTAGTCTCTTCTTTAAACTAACCTATAAGCATTAGGCCATGAATCGAAACATAAATTGTAATTATCATATGATATAACTTATCTACCACTTAGCATGAATTATTCTCTCTAGGCTTAACTCATCTAATATTTATTATAAGTTATTCAAATTTAACAATCATAATTTTAAGCTTGTGTTCAAGAGATGAAGTGGGTGGGAGCTAAAGCTAGAGAAGTTGATGGATACAAATTATGGTATTCGGGGTCAATCAAGGTGAAGAATGGAGTATTTTAGTTGAGAAGGAGTTGGTAGACTTTGTGGTCGAAGTGAGGCGTAAGAGCGATTGGATTATGACCACTAAGGTTTTGGTGGGTTCAGAAATTATAAATGTGGTCAGTGTTTATGCTCCTTAAATAGGTCTGCCGGACAATATTAAGAAGTTATTTTAGGAGGATTTTGATATGGTCGTCCAGGATATACCTCGGAGCGAGAAACTTTTCATAGGAGGCGACTTTAATGTCCATATTAGTGTTGACTCATACGGGTATGATACGGTCCACAGGGGTTTTGGTTTTGGGGAAAGAAACAACAA
>NCQV01070893.1:345-12321 GCA_002740545.1 Lophocereus schottii
AAGTTTCCTGCCCAAAATGGAAAAAATGGGGTTGATGTAGTTACTAATGGAGGTGGATTCAATAATAAAGGTGGAGTTTTGGGGAATTTTCATATTCAGAGCCAGCAGATCAAGGCTGAAATTGGATCGAACTTGAATTCGGGTGGGTTGGCTCCAGATTCGAATAATTTGGATGATGGTGATGAGGGAGACGATGAATGGGAGTTTATGGGTGCGTTCCCTGGGAATGGGATTGTGAAACAAAACGAGGTGAGTTACTTTGAATATTTGTTTGTCTTTGTTTAGGAATGAAGCCAAGATGGTGCCGATAATGATGATCATCTGCTTTGGTTTGCCACTGTTAGGAGCAGGGAGCTTCTATGTCACCTGGATCCAAAGCTGAGCCAGAGGTGGTGGTGAGGACCCCAGAGAAGCAGGCCGGTATTGTTGATCCCCCCCCCTCTCCCTAAAGAAAGTACTTATGTATGCTTGTTGTTCTGCTAAATGATTGTTTGAACTTCTGATGTTTGGATTATGTCCATGTTTGATAAAGCTTTTTGGATGTGAAGCAATGATTTCTCTAGAGTGACGCTACTTGGAAGTGCCTAATGACTTGTTTAATATTACTCACTGTTCCATCAAGTGCAACTTCAGCGTGTTCTTCAACCAATATTGCACAAGAGGACTCGGGGAATGGGGATAGTTCAATAAGGCATACCCTATGAAAGTATATGCATATATAGACATATGGAAGTCTGTGTTTGGGGAGTTGTTATATGGTAGTCCTTGGCAAGGTAGCTTAGAGACATATAAGTTTTTTTGGATGTGGGAAATAGGCGCTTTTGGGGATTCCAAAGAATGAAGAAGGGGCTTGTGTCTCTGGGCCTACCTTGCAAGGACTATGGTAGAACTTACATGTTTTTAACTGCACATGCTAAAAGGCTCTCCAAGGAGCAAGTATGAATTGTGAATCATTGTGGATTGTCATTTTTCCCCATATCATACTATCACCTCATGCCTCTGACCTCTCACGAGCCTCGTGTCTGGAGCAGGCCTCAGGGTATGAGGACCTGGATGTACACAATTGTATGCTTATGTATTTTGTAAGCTGTTGGTATTGCAAATTACTTTTTTCTGTGAGGATGGTGTTATGGGCATGTCGTCTTGTGACTTCATAGGAAAATGGAGTTGGAAGTTGAGACATCAATTTTGACATGTTTAATTGTCATGCTGATTCATAGGTCAGGATGTTTCAATTTCAGCTGGGCAGAAGCATAGTTCCAATGATTCTCTCCCTCAGTTCATTGATTTATTTGCTGCGCATCATGGAGCTATCCATAAGTCAAATGAAATGGATGTGAGGTTGAACAGCAGTTCAACTGCGGTCAATACTAATGGTTTTGTGCTGGATTTGTTTGAGGGAAATGAAGCGATGGGTAATGGAAGTGGAATAAGTGTAAGTCCAACAAATGAAGATGATGATTTTGATGATTTTGGGGACTTCATCGATGCATCTCAGGAACTTGCATCCCAGAAAGAGGTGATGTGAACTTTGTATAATTAGGCATCAGTTGATGCTATGTAGTATCTTATTCTCTTTTCCATTTTTGTCGTAGCAGGATCAATGCACTTCTCAGAATGCTGTAGAACATTCGCCTCGCGAGAAAACCCAGGTTTGCATTTCATGGGGTTTGTGGTTCATTTCATAGATTTTAGTCGTTATACATTGTGTCTAGTAGACATCTGCATTTGTTTGCTTAATATAGTTGCTTGAGTTTTCCAAACCGATGCTTATGTTATGTGTTTGTAATTTTGCACTTGATCGTCAGTTCATCACCATTGAACTTTACACGCATTTTACGGAATTTGATGATGCTTTTATTTGGGCAATGACATGGATTTCTATTCTTGAGGAAGGATACACAAGTCTTTACGTCATAATTGTAGATTTATTTGTATCTGCATTCTTTATCTAATAGTCTGTGTGTACTTTGTGTTAGATTCTATGACAATCATGTTTCCATCCACCCTGCAACTCTAAGTAGTTAGATTTGATTGGTACAAAACAGCACCACTAAAATTGCGTTTGTCTCCAACAGTTTTAAGATTTCTATTTTGTCAATTGTAGGATCCCCAGACACAGCAAGAAAATTCTAGAGGACCCTTGCCACTGTTCCTTTTCAGCGATGGTTTGGAAGAATCCAGTGATAGTTTGACACAACAAAATGAAGTCTTCCAGAAGCCTACTTCCTATCCTAGAAACGGCTTCAATGCCGAGGGCCTGGGGTTATCTATTCACGATCTATTATCAAATTTATACAGTGAGGCTCAGCCCACTTCGTCAGTTGATTGTAACAAAAGCCCTGCTGAAAATGGAGTCCATTCCCCCCAAAAAACAGAGGATACAACTACAGTGGGTGATGGTGATGACTGGGATGATAACTCCTGGGAATTCAAAGGTGCTCTCCCAGAAACAGGAATTGAAGAGCAGTCTTCTAGTGCTAGCCCAGGAACTGTGCCCCAGTTTCTGTCACAGGCAATGACAAGTCTGCAAATCTGTACGGATCTCTATGTGAAATTGAGGGAATTTTTATGCATTCTTCTTTCGCACCAACTTAATGTGGACAAGGTTAGGTATTTTCTTCTGTTGGTTTTCATTTCCCACAATTTGTGATTCAGAAGTGAAGATGTGGATTTTGCTTTCTGTTAGAAGTCTCAGAGTACTCATACTGATGGTGATGATGGGCATGTTGAAGCTTCAAGCTATGATGTTGAGGTTGAGAGTTTACTTCTCTGTTTTGGAAATCAATCTGTTGGTTACATTATTCATTCAGTTTAGTTTTCATTTTTGCTACTTCCTAATCTGCTTCTCTTTCATCTTAGGAAGCGTACAAATTACTGGAGGGCTACATAGCCACTGAAGAAGTCCTTTCGAAGAGACACCTAAATACAAGCCATTGTCTCAATGAGGTTCTTGAGGCTCTGCAAGGACCAAAATGCAAAGTAATTGAATCAGCATATTCATTATCAGAAAGATTACAGTTGGTATGCTCTTCTCCCTTTGGATTATTTCCAAGCCCCTATCATATTGTCATTTCTTACTTTTGCAATAGATATGGTGATTTCAGCTGTAGTTCTTTTAAATAATGTAGAGAATCAAATCAATGGCATGTTTATACAGGGTTGTGGCCGATATTTTTTGGTCTTCCATTGCTAAAGCGGTAATCATTTCAAGGGGGAAAAAGATGGCTTATTTATGCTAGATACCAAGTTAATTGAATTTTGCTTATTATGACTATAGTCATCCATGATTCTATTGTTTGGTTTTGGTTGATGGTGTCACATATTTGTTTATAGGCAACAAGTGATTGGAGGATTGCTGCTGAACTCTTAAGGCATGCAACATCATTTCTACATATTCTGTCCCTGGGATCAGCTGAAGATCAATCTGTTTATGTATCTAGTTGGTCCAAAATTGTCAGTGTTTGCGCTCAAGAGTTGAAACATGGTGCCTTAATCTGGGAAAGGGCATTGGAGAAGAATGTGCAGGGCCAAATTTTGTCTGACAATCAAGGTACTGAGTCCTCATCATGGTGCCATGCTATGCAAACTGCAAACGCTCTGATATCAATATGAAAGCTTTTTTTAAAAAAATATTTTGATCTGTTATCTTCGTTGTATATTATGATACTTGGACTGTTCTTGTTCCGGAAGTACCGATGTCAAGTCCTTGATGTTCCAACATGGATACAGACACCTGACCTTAATTCTAGGCTAACTGCTCACTGATTCTTCAGAGAGTAGCGGATCCAAATTCATAGGCCCATGTCAAGTTCCCAAAGTTTGATGTGGTGCTGCCAAGCTTGAATAACAGTGACTATGGGACTTATTTGGAATCTGATTGCTGTAGGTCAGCAGTATATTCAAGCTTTGGGAGAGATTTACAAGGTTGTTGAGCTTCTTAGGTTGTCAACCAAACTTTTCAAGCCTTGGGTGCTTCTGAGTTTGTCGGATCCACAACAGCTTTATGGTCTTTTGGAGGAGTGTATGTCTTTGTGGCAAACTTCAGGTTTGGAGGAAGCCCTGCAACAAATATCAGATAATGTGGGGACTGGACTCAATGAAGCAGCAAAGGCCTTCATTTCCTCCATCAAACACATTCAAAATGTTGATGTGCTTGCTGTGCATGAGCATGTCTGCATTCAACGACGATCAACTTGTAGGCTGTCCTTGCTGCCTCAAGAAATGCTATCAGGTAATGGATTCTAGGTTTTAATGTTATGTCGTTTCCCTGATTCAAAGATTGGCCTCATAGGAGCCTAGGAGGTATCAAGGGGAATTTCTCATGGCAGCCTCATGGGGTTCCAACCCTGAGAATCTTTTGGTGGGGGGAATAGTTCCTTAATATCAACAGCTGCATTAGTAGGTTAAAGAAAATAAAGTTTCATGAGGATGCCCTATCTCTCATAACTTTCCTACCTATTAAGAATCTCGATGTGCTAACCTTAGATATGAAGGAGGTTACAATGCCTGCGCGTTTAGTTGCTATAATAATCTGCCTGCTTATTGTTGGAAATATTTACATTTGACAATGACACATTTTATAGGCATATGGTTGGTTATGGTTGATACACTTATAAAGCCAACTTTTATAATTTCATGATAACAGAGCATCTTAATTCATGAAATGCTTGTAATAACCGCTTACATGCATGTAAAATTCATGAAATACTCCTGATGCGAGGTCTATTTTAATGCATTTGGTGTTGAGTAGGAATGACGCAGATTTTGGATAAGATAAGCAGATATGTCGAAGAAGTTAATTATTTTTTTTTTGGTAAGGGGGGGGGATATTATTTTAATAGTGATCTTTATTAAACTTATTTCATACTGCTATGCTTTCACAGCGCATAATAGGTCAATTTTATAGGTCGCTAGTGATTTACATACTATTTGGATTGAGGGGAGAGGAAGGGAGGAGAGGAGAATGAAGGTTAATGAACACGTATTCCCCTTATTTGGGAATATTAAATGAGGGGGAAGGAAGGTGAACTGAGGGGGAATATTTCACCCTCATTCCCCTCGTTTTATTCACTCCCAAAATGAAGGGGAAAAGAGGGGAAGGAAATATTTTTAATAGTTCTCCTCCCTCCCTCCATCCCCTCTTACAACATATCTAAACAAAGTGAATATAAATCATCCCTTCTCTTCCCCTCCATTTCCTTCCCCTCTCTTCCCCTCCCTTCTCCCTCTCTATCTCAATCCAAACAATGTGTCAGGGAAGTGACCATGTTGAGAGCTCTTTCACTGCTGTCATCAATTATGCAATTTGCACTGTGAATCTTTCACGACCTGCAGCTTGCCTTTTGTTCACATTTCTTACCATCTTTGAAGGTGTTGATTGTAACGCCTTTGGTTTTCCTTGTAACCAGACTTGAAGGTGGTGGAATGGAACAACGAACCCTACTTTCTCATCCTCGCTAATTTATGGGCAAATCTGATTAGCCCTGATCCTCCTCAGTTGCCACGCTTGCATTTCAGCTAAACCGATGAACTTGTCAGAAATGCTTGCGAAGCTATGAAATGATTGAGCTGCGTAAGCTCTGTGGCTTCCCTGGTGAGAGACAAGCTCGGGGTCTCGACCAATCAGTCTGCCATGGTCAGAATCTGAAACCATTTTTCCAGGAGGTCATGGCTGAAGTTTACAGACTCGTGTGGGCCAGCAATTTGTCAAAATGCATCCAGTCAATTGCCTTGCTGTATGAAATATGATTTTTCTTCTTTCTTTTTTTTTTTTTTTTCCTCCTTCTTGGGGTTCCAAGGCCCAGGCTGTTGTATCATTCTTTTGTAGCAAATGTAAAATAGTGTCCAGTTACATACAGATAGATGTAGTGAGGGGCTACAATAGTAACTTGTGCTCCAAAAGAGAGTATTCACTATTCAATATTCATGGATAAAACACAAAAATTTCGCTCTATGTAATAAATTTTGCTGTTTCACAGGGTTTTCTGAGATACTGGATTTTGCAGCTGTGTTTTTGCTCCTTAGTTTCAGTGCACATGCCCGGACTTGAGACAGGCTCTGTATTAAGCTTCTGCATTCTGAGGTGCATTTTAGCCTGAGCTCTTGTAAGTCCGTTGAACTCACACTTTCATGCCCATCTTAGGGCCTGTAGTTTCCGTGGGTAAATGATTCCATCCCATACCATGTTATTTCTGGTTATTCCTTTCTATTTCTTACCATCTTTCCCCATCCATTCAAGAAAAATTTCATTTCCTCTCATTGCTTTCTATCATTTTCACTCTCTAAAAAAATTCCCATTTCTTTCATTAATTCATATCTATACAATTCCATATTATTCCTTCCCACTTTTACAAGAAAAATTATATTCCTTCTCACTCCTCTGCTACTATCTTCCATGTCTTTTCATTCCATTCTCGTTTTTTTCCCCATAAAAAGAGCAGATTTTCAGATTTATTCATAAAAAAAAGTATTGTAGAAGTACATTTGAATTGAGGAAACCAATGGTTCGTTCTTTTTTAACTTCTCATAAGTATTCATAGTCAACAGTGATAATTACTACTTATTAACACTGATAAACACAAATCAAGTCCCAGTAGCTTACTCATATTTTGTTAGTATAATTTCATTATCTAGAAGTACTTCTAAACATCAATGAGCACTCATTATTATAATTGACAAGAGTAGGTCCTAAAGCTAGCTAGCATTTTATAGTAAATGTGCAATAACTTATGATAATCAAGCTTTTACACGTAATAACTTCAGTTGACCTAAAAACAAAAACAAAAAATAGTGTAAAAAATCAGTCACACAATAGGACGAGTAAATATTAATTACAAAACTAGAAATATCAAGCCTAAGAAGTCCCATGATATATTTACAATTGAATCTCCAATTTTCCATTAAAAAAAAAAATAAACCTCCAATTGAAAGAAACTACAGCTAGAATGACTCAGGAATTATCTTGGGAGGGTTTTAAAGGAACAAAGATGAGGCGTTTATAGTTTTGTGTGGGTTGACCAAAGACCCTCCTCCACCCCTTTGCACGTACGTAGATGAGAGTCAGAGGAGGGTTTTTATCACTCTCCTTGAACGCCAACCTATTGAGCTCTCTCTCTCCCCCGGCTGTCTTCCGCCTCCACCGCCTCTCTCTCATCCATTCTCTCTCCTCCAAGCCTTCATCTTCGTCGTCAATCAGTGAGAGAAGGGAAGCGAGTGCAGTAGGGATGTTGGACATCAATCTCTTCAGAGAAGACAAGGGCGGAAACCCTGAAATCATCCGCGAGTCTCAGCGCCGTCGTTTTGCTGATGTCGCCATCGTCGATGAGATTATCCGCCTTGATCAAGAATGGCGCAAACGTACTTCACTTTCTCTCTCTTTCTCACTTGTTGATGTTGTTTTGAAGTTTTGGTCGCATTTTATGGCGTAATTAAGCATTACCTTTGAGGCAGTGGGGGTATAGTTAAGAACCCAGATTGCCAAACCCTAGTTTTTGTACAGGGTAGGAGAAAGGTTTCGACTTGCTTAGCTCAAATTTGAGGGGTAAGGTGGTTGATTGAGGGTGGAAAATGGATGAATTAGCTAACTGTTTTGAAGGAATTGTCGCATTTTATGGCGTAATCAAGCATCAGTTTTTAGTTGCTGTAGTTTACTGAAGGCCCCAGATTGCAAAACCGTAGTTCTTCTATAGGTTAGGAGAGAGTTTCGACTTTCTTAGCTGAAATTTGAGGGGTAAGATGATAGATTGGTTGTCGAAAATGGATGGATTAGGGTATTGTTAGTGTGGAACTGGAAGTTAATTAGTAATTCTTTTAGGAATTGACAGAGAGAGATGCTAAGGGAATGCCAAAAAAAGGGGAGTCTGTACATCTGTAAGACCGTGACGGATCTAGTATCAGAAAGGCCAAATATGCATCCAAACTTATTTAGGGTTTCAAATTTTATGTGAAACTGTACTTGCCTTCTTGCTCTAAGGCAAATTTATTGTATTCTGTTGCATCCTCAAGCTCAGCTACTTCAAATTCGATGATTTTCCAACTTTCAGAGAAACCCTTATTGAGTGTGCAATCTGCCTGTAAGGACCATGGCCAACGGCCTGACACTTTATGTGTCTACCGTGCGCCATTTTTGTGATTTCCCAGCTCCAGAAGAAATCATTTTTAGTTATGTGAATCCATGATCGGCCACATTGTGAATCCATGATTTCATCAAATCCGTTGGCAAATTTGTGTGAAAATAACCTTGTTGAATAGGTTTGTTTCTCCCTGCTATGGTCCCAAATTTCCCTATATATGCCTTCACCCAGAGAGATCTGCTGGTGATCAGGTGTTATATATTAGATCTTTTGTTTTTTTTTTCTCTCCTTGTTATTTGCTGGATTTCCTGTTATCTGCTACGTTATTAGCTTCTCATGTCTGCAAGGTTTATTCGCTATGTCCAGATATTATTTTTCTTTTAAAAGTAACCTATCCAGCTTCATCAAAATGTCACCATGGGAAAAGAGGTTGGTTCTATTATTATTCTGTCTTTTTGATTCTTTGATCTTCTGATAGGTCAATTTGAGCTCGAGAGCTTGCGCAAGGATTTCAACAGGATTAATAAGGAGGTTGCTCGCTTGAAAATCGTGAGTGTTGTATCACATTACCTGTGCTTGCATCATTTCGGAGCATTATTTCTCTTGATCTGACTTAGGGAGTTTGTGAAGGCTGGTGAGGATGCGTCTGAAATGATAAAAAACACTGAAGAAAACAAGAAATCATCTGCAGAAAAGGAAGTTGAAGTCGAGGAAATTAAAACTGAATTGTATGCTAAGCTGTCATTGGTGGGAAATCTTGTTCATGATTCAGTCCCTGTCAGCAATGATGAGGTATGTTGTATGTGAATATGGATATGGATGTGGATGAACTAATGTACGCTTACGGTTAGTTTTGGTATACGTATCTATTTGTATTTTTTTTGGAATTATTGCATGTAGAATTCAGCTCAGAGTAACTTAGGTCTAATATACCTTTCTGCATTATAGTGCTCATCTATTTACAATCTGCATTATGATCTAGGCAAACAATGCTGTGATTAGAACATGGGGAGAAAAGCGAACAGAGCCAAAGTTGAAAAACCATGTTGAGCTTGTAGAGCTTCTTGGGATTGTTGATACAAAGAAAGGTAAATATATGTCTTATTATGTCAATGTTCTGTGTCTAGTTGCCTGCATTTTATTTATTTATTATTTTTGAAAGAAGTTGACTATGCATTCCTTACTCGTGCGCTCTTTCACACTTGCATGGCTGCTTAGGGGTGCCCCTTCAGCATTGGGTCCCTAGGAATGCTTATTTTAACGTTCAAATATGCTTTTGTAATATTGGTTGTCTTGACCATGTCAATTTGAAAGCAAGCTTGAGTTTCACAATTAAAGACAAGTGTGTATAGCCTTATGTACTTGTTCAAATTAATTGCATTTGGTATCGGGTTATAAATTGGGAGTTGCATCGTTGTTTAACTTGATAAGCAGAGAATTTTGGGTATAATCCAGTTTCAACTGCATAAATATTGGAGTATGACTTATGAGGACTGGGGAGTTGCAATGCATTGGAAAACTGTCCTCTCTGGCAGTGGCTATTTTTATCCAGCCAAATACTTCTGCCTATGATGTGATTCTTCAAATCTTTTTGAGACTTGGAATGTAAGGTTTAGAAAGATCAAGCTGTGGCTATGCTGAGATCCATTCAAGCTAGCACTGCTCTTGCTAACCTCTAAAGCGCGTGCAGATCAGGCATCTCTATGATACTTGCCGTCACTTGGGAGGCGGAGTCCCCCCACCTCCCGAGGGGGGTGTTTCTCCTTTGTTGCCTTCCTTTCACATTTCGTTTGCCAGCTGATTACGCAGAACTACCCGTCTTGCCGTATTGTCACAGAGTAGTTGGCTCTGTACTTCGGTCACTACCACACTTTAATGCGATCATGCCTCCAAATATACTAATATGTTATTTGGTTTCTGTGTCATTCTTTGTGCTAAATATGCTTGAAATATGCAGGTTCCAATGTGGCTGGTGGCAGAGGTTTCTACTTAAAAGGGGATGGTGTGCTACTTAATCAAGCTTTGATCAATTTTGGTCTAGCTTTTCTCACAAATAGGGGATATACACCGTTAATGACCCCATTCTTCATGCGGAAAGATATCATGGCTAAATGTGCACAATTAGCCCAATTCGATGAAGAACTCTACAAGGTAACAATTCCACCTATCCTTATCAAAAAAACAATTCCACACTACAAAAATGGCTCTGTTTCTTGTGTGGATTTCCCTTTGTTCTGCATGTATAGTTGTTTTTGTCGTGTTCTCTGCTGTCCCTGTAATGGACGGGCGGATAGGAAGTGCCATGGACAGTGAGAAGCTTTTATTCTAGTTGAAATATGTTGCTATGGAATTGTCATTGTTTCTTTTCTTCGTGACATCAACCTGCATTTTCCATTAGAATCTTATCCCAAACCACCCCCTCCCACAAAAAAAAATTCGCTTAGATTACCTTCTGTTGTCAAATGTGAGGTACACCTGTCGAAAGATGGATGGATCCTTGATTCATTGTCTTACTATTATTGTTTTTTTATTTAAATGAAACATGGATGGATCTTTGATTTTGAATGTTTTGATTTCTATGTTCTTCTGCAGGTAACCGGGGAAGGAGACGATAAATATCTGATTGCCACTGCTGAGCAGCCGCTCTGTGCTTTCCACTTAGATGATTGGATTCATCCGTCACAGCTCCCAATAAGGTTGCATCCTTTTTGTTTTGACCTTTGAGTGAACTATAAAAATGCATCGTATGCTTACTCGCATTTGATTTGCCAGATATGCTGGATACTCATCATGCTTCCGAAAAGAAGCTGGTTCGCATGGTCGGGATACTCTTGGAATATTCCGAGTACATCAGTTTGAGAAAGTTGAGCAATTTTGCATTACAAGCCCAAATGGGAATGACTCATGGGAGATGCATGAGGAAATGCTCAAAAACTCGGAAGAATTTTATCAGCAGGTAAACTTTTCCAGCTACCATCCCTTCAAAGACCATATGTAATATGTATCACTATGACTATTTGTGTAAATTTTGCTCAACTCAGTGCTTCGACATTCCCTTTTGTGATCTTCGGGCATGTGATTTATATTTGTTGTCACTGCTAAGTTTCTTGTTTTCTTTATCCCTACTCCCTAATTTACCTGTATTCATGCTATTGCAGCTGAACCTTCCCTATCAGATAGTGGCCATTGTTTCTGGTGCACTGAATGATGCAGCTGCTAAGAAATATGATCTGGAAGCATGGTTTCCTGCTTCTAAAACATACCGAGAGTTGGTATCATGTTCCAACTGTACAGATTACCAATCAAGAAGACTAGAAATTCGATTTGGCCAGAAAAAGGTTTGTCTTCTAAATTTGGATTTATTTCATTACAAGTAATGTGCTGGCCATGCCTAATATAGATTGTTTTATTCCCCTGCTCTGGTGCATTGAATACTTATGGTCTGGGACTTCCATAGACCGTAATGTTAACCATGGAAACTATTTTTAGCAGACCATGGATGCCTTTGGCCAATTCATCCATTCATCTAGTCTCCATGTGCATGGGAAGTTTATATTCGGGTTAATTAAATTTCAGCGAAATGATCATCTCTTGAAAATACCTACCAAACCCATCCAATCAAGCTAAAGCCTATGTGAAGGATGCTTCTTGATTCTTAACCTATGTTACTCAGACTGAACTACATGTATCCATGTGACGACCTGACAAACCGTCCCATTTTCTGTAAAATTTTGCATTAGTGTTTTATCTAAAACGAAGCGCTGCGCTTCCACCACGGATACTTGATTTAGGGCTCTCAATCGGTGTCACTGTACACAGCACGCACGGTTCAGCATGCAAGTTTAGTGTTTTCGGTAACCATTAATTTGTGGTTGTGTTTGGTTGCAGAGCAATGAACAAA
>NCQV01070896.1:7930-24266 GCA_002740545.1 Lophocereus schottii
ACTGAACATATGCCAATGAATCATGTAGGAAATGAGTTTACCAATAAGGAACTCAAGCTATTTACTTATCCAATGCCAATCACTGAGTTTGTTTTTCTTTTGCTTTCTTTTTTTTTGTTTTTCTTTTTTTCAACATGATTTTTTTTTCTTTTTTTTTTTCTCTTTTATGATTCTTTGGGAAATGAAATGAAAATTTTCAATAATTGAAGGTATAGGATCATGAACTATCAACTCACAAGTTACAATCTAATTTATATGTACATATCCAACCTGAACAAGAGAGAAATAAATCCAAATGCTCAATAACATTAATCCCTCAACAAACCAACATACCAAAGCCGCCTTAAACTCAATTATCCCCAAAACCACCACTGTAAAGATGAAGTAATGCTCTATAGACTTGGCTTAAAGGTAGGAATAGGTGTTTGGTTAAGGGCTAATATGAAGGGATCACCACAAAGACAGAAAGAAGCTTAAAGGGCTAGCAAAGGGGAAAAACATGTAACACAAGGGTAGGCTACTCGGCTATTGGCTAAAATGACCAAAGAAAGAAATGCCTTTATCATATCTTCAACTATGCACATGCAAATGTGGTTTTGAACAAGAGTCTAGGCAAGTTCTAGAGATGCAACACGGAAGAATCATACACATGAAAGAAACATGAGACTAAACATAATGAATTAGTCCAAATAAGGCTTAAAATCTCATGGAACATCTACCAAAGTCTCATTAAGCTCATAAAACAACTATCATATACAAACATTAGTGCTAAGGACTCTAAAGGATAACAAAGTTTTCAATCAACGCAAGGATCAAAATAAGAAATATTCACAAAACCTTCACGAATTTTTGCATCAAAAGGGATCACACATCAAAAGTTACTCAAGCTCATGAAAGCTATTATGCCTAAAGAATCATCATTGGAGGGAATCTCAAACTAATCCACACCATCTCTACATGCAATCCTATATGCAAATCTAAAAATCAACTAAGTGCAACACACTAATGCAAACAAAAAGAAACCTAAAACCATACACTTTAATAAGTACGCAAACTAAAAACCAAAATGAAAAACATGAAGCTACCCTTCCCCTATACTTAAATAAAGTATTATTATTGAAAGGAAATAAATGAGAAGAATGGAAGGGGAAACAAAGAAAACAATCTTACTAGGTTAGGTACTGAGTACACCTACGCTAAGGCCTCCTTGCAATTGGGCAAATAGAGCATCAGCTACTCCATCACAACTTCAAGACTCAACTAATTACATAAGACACCGCTAAGGCCTGCAAAAGCTTATCAAACACCATAGGATGGGGGTCACAGCTTGGCTATAAGAGAGTATGAAGATGAACATAACAAAGAAAGTTAGTGCTCTTTTTGATAAACCAGAAACCATAGAAAAATCAAAAGAGAAATCAACGACAGTATTCCATGTGATTTTTCTAGGTGCATCCACTAGGCACATGCAATATGGGTGAAGGGAGGCATTACACTAACTAAAGTAACCTAGGGATATAAATTTATCAACATTCTCACCAAGCATATTAAACGCGTTATCCTCATAGCCCAAATCAACATTAGCCTCACAAATTATAGGATTATTAATGGGCACATCGATGTAATACTCGAGGGAAAAAGAGGGTACTAAACAAATAGGTAAAACATGGGAATGATAAAGGGGATTAGGGAGAACATTATTACAACCAAGGTTAGTAGACTCCTTATGCATAAACACATCACCTGACCCCTCCAAAGGAGTCTTATCCAGACCATGCACCTCATCTAAAACATCTTTCAATTTCAAACATGCATCAACAACACTAAACCTAGCAACAACCCCAAAAGGCTCACCCACCTCGAGCCCCTTGTACTGAGCTAAAGGAAAGGATGAATCTTGTACGGTCAAGACAATATCAATGTTGTCCCTGGATGATGCAAAATCAGATCGAGCATAGCATACATAATAAGGACACGAATTAATAGCATGGTCAGAAGAATTATGCAAGTCACACCAAAAAAGAGCATAATAAGATCTAGAATAAAATGCACAAGGATCAAAGAATGAATATCTAAAAATATGACTAGCCTTCTCAAACTCAAATGAATCTCAAGCAATCCACTCACGCAAACACCATGCCTCATCAACATTTCTACTGTGAAAATCCCAGTACTCTAAAAGAATACGTGTTTTACTATTCACACCCTCATCAACAATGTCTAGAACCTCCCATTTACCCATACAATAACGACATTGAGCAAGAAAGACATTCAAACACTTAAAATACCTCCAAAATAATTTATGCTCGAATTGGGGAAAATGGAGAATGGCCATTGTTTTTTTTTCCTCAAAATTTTTTAAGTTTTTTTAATTTTTTAGTTTTGTTTCAAAGAAAAACAAAATGCTTAGTCAAATCTATCGGGAAAACCCAATATTCAAGACTAGTCTCTGGCAACGGCGCCAAAGAACTTGATACGGCCGCAAGTGCACGGTGACGTTCTAGCAAATCAAGGTCGATTCCATAGAGACTAGGTGAAGCTATTGGGTTGTAATCCCTCGAGATAGCTGAGAAAATCCAAAATTCGTGAATGAAATTGATCTATGCTACTTGTCCAATCTAATAGATGATCAATCAAAGAATTTAATCAAACCAAGGAATTCTTCGACTCAAGAATTAATCAAGCGCCTTTTGTTTAGAATGGTAATTCCAAAATCGATAATTGATTTATCAATTCCCTCTTTCAAGGTGGAATGAAATTCTTAAACCTAATCAACTACCATTTCTTAAGGGTTTTTGATTAATCTAAGATCATTAAAAATACAATTATCAAATTTAGGGGTTTCTTAAATGGTGAGTCTTTCTCAAGATCCCACACATGTAAGTCGAATCTTAGTTTTCTAGCATTTAGTTTCACCTTTCAGTTCTTCACCAAATGTCTAAAACAAGCAAGAAATTGATAAAGTTTTCTACTGGCAAATCAATGTGTAAGATTCAATAGAATAAACTCAACAAATCCAAAGCACTTTTAGATCAAAACAAGAATTGATTCATTCACAATAATTCAACTGAATTCCAAGACTAACAATCCAAAAATTGACATAAAAATCAGTAATAATCTGAAAGCATAAAAAATCTAAAGAGAAAAGAGAAGAGAAGGGAGAGGAATTGCTCAGACGTGCACTTGAACCGTCATTGCAAACCCGATCCGGCATCCTTGCAATATTCACCTTCAACTTGCTCTCAACTCTCTCTAATCTAAATCCTAATCTAATTGTTGAGAATGAAAGGAGGAAAATGGAATGATGGGATGTGGTGATGGATGGAGGATGCAAACAGCCCCTTTTATAGCAAAACTCCTGGAAGCCAAACAGCCGTGAGAATCAATGGAATTAAATCTATCTAGGAGTCAAAAAGCCCCGAAAAAACGAAAATCCTCGGGAAAAATGAGGACATCATGGGCCATGGCCACCACCACGGACAATCTATGGTGGCCACTGCTTCGATATTCTTCTGTTATTTGTTCCTTCTACAAGTATAATGACTTAGGGGCATCCGTACGTAGTCAAAGTACACTCATTTAGGCTCAAAGCAAAGACAAAAAGGTCAAGAAACCTGCAAAACATAGAAAAAAACCATACCCAAGCGTAAAACAGAAAAATGAGTATAAATTATAATATAAAGTATACAATTCTCCCTAAAAATGCAGCAAAATGACCTTAAAATGATATATATTTTAAGCAGTTATCAGTATCGCTCCAAAATTCAACCTTAAAAATTCTCACCAAAGTCCCTTAGGGAAATATCATTTCATCTTGATTCAAGTCACCTCCTCAATAATTCCATTCCAACTCTTTTTCCTCAATCAATTTACAACAACACATAACAACCCTAATTTACCGTGGTCAATCCAAAACTTGATTGCTAGATTCAATTCAATTTAAAATTAATATTTAGGTTGAGGATGAAGGATTACCCACCTTGATTTCAAATTGTAGGATAATAGGACCAACGTCGTATGAAGAAGATACTGTCGGGAATAGCTCATGGTAATCTGAGTGCTGCTTGATGGCTACTAGAGTCGTCTTAGGAATTTGCGTCCTAAACCTGAATCCCGCTAGATGTTAGGGAGTTCGTGAGAGAGAAGAGAGGAGAATAGAGAATCTCTATATGTAATTGTGTATTTAGTTGATCCCCTAAGCCTCCTTATATAGGTTGGGTTTAACTAAGGTTGCCACCCTTAACAGCTTAAGTGGTCATCGGGCCTAATCACATTAGGGCCAGCCAACAGCTCCTACTTGGCTAAGTAGGCGGCAAATGACATGCTCTCCACAAATCACAACTCTTCACGCTTCATGCCAGGAATAGGACGTGTGGCCAGAAAGTAATTAGCAATGTCATATGAAGTCACCATCTAACTAACATAACACTTTCATGAAATACGATATCCCAAATCATCCCAAACATCACCAGTACCATCACTAATCCCTTATGCCATGATATATCATATGATTATGTACTCAATATAATCGGCCGGGCTAATATGGTGAAGATGGATAGATTTCTCCTTAAACACTCATGATATCATATCTCAGCTTAATTATTTTCCTAATGTGTTCTCATTGAACCATATACACCATGGCCTATGAGAAACACATTAAAGTAGCAACATCAAGCTTCGACTTTGTACTATAGTTTTAAGTCAAAGGGTCATCGCTTATAGGGTCACACAGTGATTAGACATAGGAAGTCAATTGTCACTCTGTGTATAGGTCATCTTTTAAGAGTATATAGTATGAGATTTGTGTCATAACATAGCTCACACTTAGCTGGGCTCGTCACTCTATATGCCATGCGAATCATCAGTTTAGATTTTCACTAAAAAATCTAACCTAAGTTACTAGATAAACATACTAAATGCTAATCTTAACACTTAAGATTCAGCTTTCAAGGCTTCAATATGAAATCATATTTCATATTCGACTCTCTCAAGTCTCATCTTAGACTTACTAAGGTGACTATATTCTATCTGATTCATACACTTCCATTATGAGTAATCAACATTACATACCTAGTGCCAATATGATCCAGTCTCATCATGCCCGCTACTCAAGCATCAGGGCGATTGCTTGTGTGGCGAGGCTAATCAGAAGCCTGTGGTATTTCGACATGCCTAACAAATAATAATCAATTAGAAAGTAATTAGAGAGAGAAACTTCAATCTTTATTACATAAATGCTCATTACAAGAAGAAAGTATCTGTACATAATAAGATTCATCCAAAAATAAACCCTACGAAGTCCTAGACTTAACACATAAGCTTTCAAAGCATATCTAGGAATTGGCTTAGTTAACAGATCAATAATCATCATTTTAATGGATATATACTTGATGACAACTCCCTTTATCTTTATGACATTTCGCATAAAGTGATGACGCCTTTTGATGTGCTTAGTCTTTTGATGGAACTTTGGATCCTTAGCAAACTCGATGGCAGTTGTGTTGTCACAGAGCATCTTAACAAAATCATCAACTCTAAGAGTGAGATTAAGATCCTGAAGAAAGTTCTTAAGCCACATAGCCTTCTGCATGTCTAGGCTACATACAACATACTCTACCTCCATAGTTAATAGAGCTATGTAGTCTTGCTTTTTACTACACCATGGTATAGCTCCCCTACCCAGGGTGAAGACATAACCTGAGGTTAACCCGGACTCATTCAGGTTACCACCCTAATTAGCATCTGAGTATCCTTTCAGCTTAAGGTCCTTACGTTGATAGCTCAAAACCAAGTCTGTTGCACCACAAAGGTAGTGCATGATTCTCTTGACAACTTGCCAATGAGTAAGTCCTGGGTTGCTTTAGTAATGACTTACCAAGTGAATCGTGGGGCAAATGTCAGGCTGTGTATATGATATGACATACATTGAGTTTCATGTGGCCTTAGCGTAAGGGACATTGTTCATTGTCTCTCTTTCATTATCTATTTTAGGGCATTGGTCGAGACTTAAGATTAAACCCTTCTCACCTGTGGTGTCTATGGTTTGGAATAATGCATCCAAAATTATTCTAAGACTTTCTTGACATATGCTTCCTGGCACATATCTAAGAATTTTTTAGGATGGTTTCTAATTATTTCTACGCCTAGGACTTACCTAGCTTTACTCATATCCTTCTTTTCAAAGATAGAGGACAACCACGTCTTAGTAGCTTCGATCATCTCCAAGTTATTCCCAACTAGCAGTATGCCATCAACATATAGGGTAAGAAACATAGTCTCCTCACTTGATCTTTTGACATACACACAATGGTCTTTTGAAGCCATAGATAAGTCAAACGAAGTTAGAACTTTATGAAATCTAGAGTATCAAGATCTGGAAGATTGCTTAAAGTCATATATGGGTCTTTTAAGGTGAGAGACCTTGTCCTCTTGTCAATTTGATACAAAACCAATGGGTTGGTCTATATAGATCTCTTCCTGAAGGTTATCATTGAGGAAAACAGTCTTTACACCCATTTAAAACAATTCTAGGTCCAGATAGCAACTAGGGCTAAGATTAGGTGAATAGAAACAAATCTCACCACAGGAGAAAATATCTCTTCATAGTCTATACCCTCAATTTGGGTAAAATCTTTCGCCACTAGATGGGCCTTGAGCTTATCAATTGAACCATCTGCCCGATGCTTTACGATGAAATCCACTTGTTTCCAAAAGACTTGCGTTGGGGTGGATGATCAACAAGTTTCCAAACCTTATTTCTTATCATTGAGTTCATCTTATCCCTCATGGCACCCATCCATTTTTTGTGGTTTGGTAAATCAATCGCCTCTTGATAAAGGGTAGGTTCCTCAACTTTCAAGAGAGTGCATACGAATATTTCCACTTTGACTTGGAAATATCATCGAGGAATTCTTCTACGCTTACTCCTTCAGATCCTAGCACCATCATTATTTGTCTGCCTGGGTAAGGAATCCCTCCCTTTTTCTCTAAGAGGTGTGGCACCCTGAGTATGTAGAAAATCACTCACACTCTCTCTTGGAGGTGTGGGATTCTGAATATGTGGATTAACTGCATGTTTAGGAGCAAGAGATTAAGGATGAATCTCATTCTTATGTTGACTCTCGTAAGGAATTAGAGATTAAGGATGAACCTTATTCTCCTAAGCGATAGGGTGTACCAACTTCGGTGACTTGGTTAGAATTCAAATTCTCTATCACTGAAAGATGGTTGAATGTCTTGCTATGACTCATATAGTTTGACATCCTTCTTAATTTCACCAATAGTTGGAAACTCATTCTCGAGAAATTCGACATTAAGTGAATCTATTTTTGTCATGCCACCATTAGGGTGTTCCCGATACATCACACATTCTTTAAGGTGTGCAGCGTATCTAATGAACACCATTTTGTTGACTCTTGGACCAAATTTTTTATGTTTATAGGTTGAGTTATGCACATAACCAGCTGAACTCATGGCACAAATGGTCCAAGGATGGTTTTTTGCCAAACCATACCTCATATGGTGTGGCAGATGTACTCTTGTTTACCACATGGTTAAGGATATAGGCTGTTGTAAGCAGCATATTACCCCAAAAACTAATTGGGAGGTTAGCATGTGTCATCATTAACCTGGCCATATCAAGTAATGTATGATTCTTGCGCTCTGCAATGCCATTCTATTGTGGAGTGCATGGAATTGTTAGTTGTCGTTGTATACCTTTCTCTTCACAAAACCTTTTGAACATACCAGAGAGATAGTCACGACCTCAATTAGTACAGAGAGTTTTAATTTTTCATTCCAATTGAGTCTTTACTTCTACTCCAAAGCGTTTGAACATATCAAGTGCCTTGTAGCAGGGAGATAGTGGGTACACATATCCATGTCATAAATAATCATCTACAGGGGGTAATGAAATAGATAGCTCCGCGATGTGCTTTAATATTCATGGGTCTGCAGATGTCTGAGTGGATTAATCTAAGGGATTTGATGCTCTCAAAGACTTGCCAAAAAGCTTTATTGTTGTTTTGCCAACTAGACAGGATTCACACCTAGACAACTTAGCCCAAGTAAGTCAATCTAAAAGACCTTTGTTTGCACCGAAAATACGATATTTTTACAATACTTTTACACCTAATTTGTGCTTAAAATAATTATTATGTTTAGATTTTTATTTGATTTCATTTGATTTTGTTTTATTTTTATAGGTGCTCAAAATTAGGAAAATTTTGAAAGAATGATGAAAAGAGAGCAAGAAAAAATAAAGCAAAATAAAAATTCTAATATCTACCCTTGCCCACGTATGCAACACATAACCTATACCCGTCCTTAATTCCTCACACTTTCTCTCTTCTCTCTCTCTGTCTTCAACTGCCAGAAAACCCGAGACCCAGACCCCCTTTTCTTTGCTTCTTTTGTCTTCGACATCCTCACCATCATCTTCATCTTGCACTCAACCACATAACACCAACATCTCCACCATCTTCATCCTCGTCCACCACTCCAAAGCGCCAGCATAACATACCCAACTGTCCACATCAGGTACAATCACGTGTCGAGATTGAACGGTTCGACTATAAATGGAGAAGTTACGGCGGATTCAGAAGGTAATCTAGGTTTAGTTTAAGTTTCTCAGGTTTAATTTTAGGTCTGATTTGTTTCAATTTGAGTTGTTAGCAATTTAGGGTTTGACTTCATTTTACTATTTTTAATTACAAGCATTAGATTCGTTTCTTCTAGCTTGCAATTTCATATATTTCGAGCTTAATTTGTTGATTTGGAGTAGGTTTGATGACTTTCAACTGGTAATGGACTGTTACTGCACATTCATTCTTACTTTCTATAGTCACTTAATCAGTTCTTTTTTTTTTTTATCTTATTTATTTAGATAATGTGGTTAGTTATATTTGAGTTGCTCTGTTATCTTAAAATTAGCTAGCTCTTATGAAATCAATGTGAATAGGTAGTCATTATTTAGAATTAGAACCATTTAAGATTTATAATTTTATATGTTTATGGTTTTAATTAGTTTAGATTGATGCTCGATTAGTTTATTTTCGTATTTAATGAGTTTGATCTCATCTTTGTCCCTGAGGACGTGACCCTTAAGTACTGCGACGAAAGTTGTATACTTGCGGCATTTAAATTTACACTCAAAATAATCGTATAGCCTTCTTTAGCTAACCTACTTATTTTGTCTTGGCCCACATCGCCAAGTCTAGCATGCCACTTAACAAATTTAGAATTAGAGTCAAAATATGAGACAAAAGCAGAAGATATACTATAGGAATAATCCAAATCCAAAATAATGAAGTCTCCTTTCAATGTTGCTTAGCTAAACAAATTGCCATCATAAAACAAATCTAAACCATTTAGTCGAAATCCAAAATAAAACCTAATCTCACTAAAGAAACATAAGAAACTAAGGAGTATCACACCCCAGGTGCATAGAGAGTATCGTGAAGAAGCAGCTTGTTTTCTCGATGGAGTTTGAGCTTGTATGTTCCTACTTTAAGGACCTCTTCCTCGCTACCATTCCCTAGTACGACAGTCTATGAACTTATCGGGTAGTGATAGCACTCCATTGAGGAAGAGAGTTAACAACGAGTGCATGAGAACAAACATATAATTCAAGAGTTTTAGTGGAAAGAAGTACCTTGGCTGGCTCAGGACAATCCCGAGCAAAATGCCCCTCTTTTCTACAGTTATAGCACTTCACACATGCCATATCCTTAGCTTCAGTGCCCTTAGCTTTATGCTTCTTAGCATAACCACCTTTAGAGTGAGAGTTCTGAGAAAGGCGAGGACCCTTCTTGGGCTTCTTGCCACGGTAAGGCCCGTTGCTTTTGGGTCCACACCCTTTGGCAACAAATGCCATATTACGAGATGTATATGCTTTTATACGCTCTTCCTCTATCTCGAGGTGTTTTGAAATTGCATCGGAGGTCTGAATGTTTTCATTATGAGTCATAATGACTTTAAAACTCCTCTAATGTTCATTCTCATAAGGGAGAGCCCTAATCACATTCAGTACCTGTTCCTCTTGAAAGACATCTTACCCAACAGCTTTAAGATCTCGAACCATGGCACTCATGGCTCAATGGTGTTTGCAAATAGTACGACTGGAGTCAATAATATACTATATCCATTTTAACTGTAAGTTACACAACCTTGTAGCGGATGTTTGGCGAAACCTGATCTTAAGCTGGACCCACATGTCCTTAGCAGTGGGGAAGCGTTCAAACTCTTCCAGGAGATCACCATGCATGCAAGACAACATTTTGTAGTGTGTAAAATGAGCCCTTTTGAACCAGGCGTGTTATGCTTTAGGTTTTCCTTATACTGCTCAATAGCAGTAATATCTTTGACTTATTCATCTTTGTCTGCTAGAGTTAGCATAGAAGTTATCAAGAGAACTAGCTTGTCACCCTCATTTAAGGTGAACTGCACTTTTAGATGCCAAATATCGTAATTCAAGCCATCTAGTTTTTCATTAGAAGGCATACTACCTATCAAATTCTTAGCTGCCATATCTGAAAGTATATATAATTTATTAGGCATGTTGATTTAAAAATTAAATTTTCAAGAAAACTCCATCATTCATTTCATATGTTCGAAATTTTCACTAAACTCATAATCATCATATATAGATATGAATTAGAAGTTTCAATAATTTAATTATCATATTAACCCCATACAATCTTGTTAAACTAATTAACATTTTGATTAGTGACTATCACACAAATATTCACCTTTAAGTATGCAAAACACTTTTACACAAGCTTAATTTCTATAGAATTAATCTATTTAAGGTCTATTTGATTGATATATAATACATAATTATATATTCAATCTCAAAAGTTCATGAAATAAATTTACATGTTACAAGAACCTAAATTATTTATATAATATTCTTACAACAGCCTCATACCCATATACCGAGGACATGTATTTAATATTTAAATCTCATAAAACAAGTTTGTGAAGGACTCATTCAATGTCATCTTGTATGGCTAAGATAAACTATATGAAACAAAGAGCGAATTATCAAAGTACTAATGTCAATAGCTATGAAATTTAGGTGCCCTGTCATAAAAAATCGGCCTATAATGATTCGAGTTCTCCCCCTTATAGGTGAGTGATTTTCTCACTTGCCATAACCTTCTCTCACTCCCTTTAATCCAACCCTAAAAGTCCTCCTATCCTATCAACCCTTTACACTCGAAAATGAAGTTTTTCTTTCTCTTCTTAACTTCCTGAGGCCATGGCCGGAGGAATGGAGCACCAAGCTCTACCGACACTCCTTTCCACAACCTCCTTCCAACAATGGTTCTCCATAGCCACTGTGTCTCGGCCACCCAAATGATACAAGAAAATGCCACTCTCCACTTTAATCTGGGATCCAAAACTTCCAAATCTCATCTCCCCATCTGAAGATGGACGCCACCATCGTGTAGATCAGCCAAAGCTGAGTCTGATGTCGTGGGGATCATGCGCCCTAAAGCGACGACTTCTTGCCTTATATATTTTCATCGGAATGCGTAGATCAGAGGAAATTCGCATATCTTGTCAACTGTTTCAACTTCAATTTTCTTTCGCACTCCATATTTAACAATCACAAAGCAAATGAAGGGTGCTAGAATGTAGTTGACTGAGCATATGTAGTTAATATTATCTGCATATTTAGCGATCAAATTATCAACTCTTGGTAAACATTATTGAAACAATCAATGAACAAATTAGATACCAAACTGAACAACCTCATTATAGATAATGAATAAATATCCTATTCGTAGTGAATATTGTCGAGATATCCAATGAACAAGTTGACAACACTTAGTAAATACTTAAATTAACATACTAAAAAAGGACCTTTAGTCATATAATGAGCAGGTCTTATATTTAACCGTGAACTGCCTTAAGGGAGTTCACGAACAAACTACACTTACAGGAAACCTAAATTATCACAGTGAAACTACTTAAAAAAAAGATAATAACAATGAACTTGAATTGTAAAACTAGTGAAAAACCTTAAAATCAATAACCTTTAGTCACCTAATAAACAAACCAAATATTTTTCCAGTGAACAACCTTAATGGAGTTTATGAAGAAATTAAACTTCTTAAAATGAACAATCTTGGATGAATTGGGAGGTAGTTTTTTTATTTCACAACAAAAAAGAAGATTTGATAGACAGCGAAAATATTAAATACATAAAATAAAAAAATTAAATGAAAATAGCACTGCAACTAAATATTAGACAGTTACCAAATTGACCTTTAAAAAAAAGTTAGCAAATGGTACCAAACACAATCTAACTTTTTTTAATTTTTAATTTAGAATGATGTTCAATTAGTAAATAAGTTTAGACATGAAATACTTGCCTCTCACCATGAAAAAAATAAAATAAAATGGTTATTGCATGGAGCATACGATGTTGGCGTGTTGCTTATTCATCCTCGGGAGCATAAGCTCTAGGTGTACACCATAATTGCACAGGCGCCTAGTCTTTTCTTCGTTCTTTATTTTTCTTCATTTTCTTTTTTTTTCCTTTTTTAACTTACTTGAAAAGATTTAGGTTGGGCCAAGGTACACTAGCTAGCTCTAATTTAGTCTAACATCAAATAGCAAAACTAATTTTCCCATATTCAACCAATTCACGTACTGACATAATAGTTGAAAAAATTCTAAAAACTAACCTACTTAAATAAATTTTTTCAATTAGCATGGAAGACTTAATCTAACAAAGCTAATGAAATTATTAACCTTATTAATTAGTTCTAACTAAAACTTATCGACTATCACACGTTCCTCCAAAAGAATTTTGTCCTCAAAATTCACTTTCTTGGTGAAAATAGATTTGGGTATTTCTACGCAGTTCCTACTCGGCTTCCAAGGTTATTTTCGCTGTTTTTGAGTTTTCTAGAGCATTTTAACATGTAGGATGGTCTTAAATTTTTTTTTATCCCTTCCCCAATATAAACTCTGAGTTCCTCCGTAAACACAATGCCTTTCTTAATTTGTAGCGGTTCATACCAAATGACATAATCTGGGTAGTGCACATATTTATAAAGGTTCGGAACATGAAAAATACATAATGTGTGCCTTATAGGGAGGCTGATAAGGCTATCAATAAGCGCCTAGTCGAACTCTCTGGAAAATAGCAAATGGTCTGATAAACCTTGAGCTCAGCTGTCGTCTCTACCCAAATCCCACTCTTCCCTTGAGTGGAAACACTTTCATAAACACATGATCTCCAACTTTGAACACAAAGGATCTCCTCCTAATATCTATATATCTTTTCTATCTGCTTTGAGCTGCTTAGAGCCTTTAGCGAATGGTTTTGACAATCTCCACAGTCTAGTTGATCAACTCTACTTTAGATGGCTGTCTTTCTATTACTTCATCCCAACAAACGGGTGCTCTATAAGCGTCATCCATATAATGCCTCAAATAGCGTCATACCAATGTTAGCATGGCAGTTGTTGTTGTGAGAAAATGCTACCAGAGGCAAATTATGGTCCTCGCTTCCCACATAATCTAATGCACACCCTTAACATGTCCTCTAATATCTAAATGGTTCGCTCTGATTGGCCATCTAAGTGGGTAAAAAGTTGTACTTAGGTGTAACTCAGTGCCCATAGCTATTTGAAACCCATGTTGGAATTTACAAATGAACTTGATATCACGATCTGACACTATACTAAGTGTTATCCCATGAAGTCTTACTATCTCCTTGATTCGCGAGTTGCTTAGAAGTGAAAGTGACTTTGATGATTAGAAAATAAACAGTTTTGGTCAATGTATTGAGAACCGCCGAAATGCTATTGTGTTGTTTAGTGGTCTTAAGCAGTCCAATAATAAAATCCTTCATGATATGCTCTCATTTCTACACTAGAATTGGCATTTTATTGCTCTAAGGGTGAGTAGTCAATGATCAGTTATGCACCTTTTTTAGTGGCTCTATTTTCAATTCTAGCACGTTAGGCCTGCATAGTGTGTTGTTGTACCATAACACATCTTCTTGGATTAGCAACCCCTTGATTGTAGCTTCTTCCACTCCTCTCTTGATTTTCATAAGTTCAGGGTCTTCTTTCTAGCATTGTTTGATCTACTCCACTAGATGAGATACCATTTGAAGTGTTAATAAGTAACCTCGATCTCTCAGTAGAACTACCTCGATATAGAGTGCTTCCAGTTCCTTTAAAAGTTTCTTTTATTGAGTGAGTAAGCAAACTGAACTTATGGACTTCCTACTTGGTGCATCTATCACTATGTTTGCTTTACCAGGCTAGCACTTGACTCCCATATCATAGTCATTTAGGAGCTCTAACCACATTCTATATCTCATGTTCAGCTTAATAGGAATAAAAATGTATTTCAAACTCTTATGATAAGTGTAGACCGTACATCTCACCCCACAAAGATAGCGTCCAAATTTTCAAAGCAAGTAATATTACAGCTAATTCCAAGTTATGTGTAGGGTAATCTTTTTCATAGTGCTTCAATTGACGCAAAGCATATGCTATGAGTCAACCTTTTTGTTCGTCAGAGTTTTTAGTGAAAGGTTTTAATTTGTTCTAAGCATGCTCTTATGTGAGACTTGAGCCTCTATTGTCTCTTGAAATAATAAAATCCCTTGCCATTTCCACCCTTGATTTCTTAATAATCAATACTTGTATTTCTTATAAGGGATCGACCATATGACTAGTAGGTTGATTGCAAGCCTAGAAAAAAAAATCAGCTACCTTATATCCTTCGTGCGCAAGAAAATTAAAAAGTCTCGATCCTTTTTACTCTTCTACCTTGCATCAGTTAGGGAACAACAACACCACCACCACGTCCCAGTGTGGGTCCCACTTTGATGGGGTCTGTGGAGATCCGAATGTAGGCAACCTTATCTCTACTGGCATTCCTACCTGTAGAGAGGCTGATTCCAAAAGACCCACAAAGTAAGATTTTGTGAAAGCATTTTGTAGAAGAAGGATTTTGTGAAAGCATTTACGGAGAGAAACTAAGGATAAGCAGCAGAGAATGAAATATTAAGTACTAAAAAAATCAGGAAGCAGTAACTATGTAAACATAAGTACAACATAGCAGGAGAAGGTACTATACCTCGATAACAAGGGGTATACAAACAGTGTCTCTTCCCAGATGCTAAATATGACATACGAACAAAGAATTCATAACCAAATCTACCATACTGCAACTAAGAGACAACTACAAGTCTAACTCTCTACGATCTAAGATCCTAATCCTATCTCGCCATAGTCTCCTATCCTGAGCCAAATCCTCTGCAAAGCCTGCAACTTTCAAGTCCTCTCTAGTCACCTCGTCCAAACTTTTCTTTGGTCATCCCCTCTCTCTTTTACCTTTGGGGATGTTACTCCTCTCACATCTCCTCGCTGGAGCGTCCACACTCCTTTTCACATGGCCAAATCATCTGAGCCTTATTTCTCTCATCTTATCTTCGATGGGAGCCACTTTAACTAAGTCTCTAATTGCTCCATTACTAATTCCATCCACTCTTGTATAACCACACATCCATCTAATCATCCTTATCTGTGCTACCATCGACCTTTGAACCTAACACTCCAATCCAAGCAATACAGCAGGTCTAACTACCATATGATAAACTTTACCTTTTAATCCTACAGACATCCTCTTATCACACAGCATACCCAAAATATACTTCCATTTTTGCGAACCCATTTTTATACGCTAGTTAATATCTTCGTCAATATCTCATTTCTAATGAATGATCAAGTATACTTCTCGACCTTTGGTATCGTCATCCCATCAATGGTGACTTCTCCCCTTGCATCTTCCCTCCTACTGAAACAACAATGTAGGTATTTAGTTTTCGATCTACTTACCCTAAATCCTCTCGATTCCAAAGAATGTCTGTATTGCTTCAACTTACCATTAACTCCCTCTCTGGTCCCATCAATAAGAACAATGTCATCTGTAAGTAGCATACACCATGGTAATTCATCTTGAATCCCATTTGTAAGCTCATACATAACTAGAGTGAAAAGAAAAGGGCATAAAGCGGAACCCTGATGCAGGCCCAGACCAACGGCGAAGTCATTGGTAACCCCTCCTGGCATCCTGACACTCGTCCTACCTCCCTCGTACATATCTTTACTAACTTGATCATACTTAGGTGACACTCCTTAATTTTCCAAGTATCTCTATAACACTTCGCGCGGAACTCTATTGTTAATCCAATTAATGTGTAAGGTTTTGATGATAACAATCCAAATGAGCTAGTCAATATGTTGTGCTTGAGATTAGGTGTTGTGCTTGAGTTGAGTGTTAAGATAGGATCTAGAAGAAT
>NCQV01070912.1:0-12286 GCA_002740545.1 Lophocereus schottii
ATTCTCACTTCTTCCTCCAACCTTTGCCCCAAGTTGCCCATTCTCTCTCCTCTTTATGTTAGCCTTCTAACTGCACACCCATTTTCATGCCCAGGAACTCAATGCCTTCAACAATGGTGGATGAAATAAGCTCTAAAACTCTTGATTCAACAATTGGTTACAGATTTTTAAACCTAAAATTGGCAATTAATTACAAAGTATTAATCTTTTCCCCCAAGTTTCCTAATTGATCTTCAATCCTGGTGTAGAGAAAAGAGAGAAGAGATGGTAGTGGAAAAGACAATGACTATGGTGGTCACCACCGGTCGTGGTGGCGAAGGAGGAGGAGGAGGATAGCAAAAGCAAGAGGAGAAGGTGGTTATGGCGGTGTGGAATGGCAGAGCAGTGAATAAAGGTGGGTCTCCCACCTCCCCTGTGTATGGTTGGGCTAAAGTTTTTTTCCTTCAGTTGTCTAAAAAGCACAATATTCCACCTTGACTGGGAAGTGACAAGGCTTAACAAAAAGAAGTCGGAAAGGAGACGACCCCGGAGGAGTCTTATAAGCAGTACGATATGCCCACACAGATAATCATTCAATCTTAAAAACTAGTGCTTTCCATCGAGTCGAACTATTTTCTCAAGTATGGAATTGATCTCACGAGTAGACACATTGACTTGACCACTAGTTTGAGGGTGGTAAAGAATACCTTACTTTGTCATTCACAGAATATGTTCTAACAACCTTCAAAAGGCTGGTGATAAAAATGATTATCATGATAACAAATAAGAGCTCTGAGGGTTCCATATCGATAGAAAATATACAATTTTAGAAACTTAATCATATCCTTGTCGTTGTTTGTCCTGGCAGCTATAGCCCTCACCTACTTTGTCACATATCGACATCAACAAGCCTGTAAACAAAGCCAAGATAGGTGAAATTAAAGACCTAAACATGAAATATCTCAACAATCAGAATAGGGGCAACAACGATCATATTGTGAGAGGACACGGCACCTGTGTAGTTACCGTGCTCACAAGCAAGACAGAAATGATGAACATCTCTAAACAAAGTGGCCCACTCTGTAAAATTTTGATAGTTACCTAATGTCCTCGAAATTGATCGCCATAAGCATAAAACTGATAAAAAATTAAGATGTCATAAATTTCACTCTCAAGGACACATTTACAAACCACTTGGTCTACACAATGCTTTCTAATAATACGGTCTTGTGAAAGAACCTACTTTCTCGTATTTGGACCAATGAGGAGGAATCTTTCTTGCCGTAAGGTAATTCACAATGAGCAAACCAAGGGAAATAGGCATGTGACACAATAAACAATTATTCATTAGGGAAATGGTCATAAGATCCAACTAAGTCATTAGTATACTTAACAAAGATCCTAGACAAGTGGTCCATAGCCAAATTTTCTAAAAAATTTTTATCTTTTATCTCAATGTCAAATTCTTATAGCAATAAGATCCACATAACGTCTCCAGATTTGGTGTCATTCTTATATGACATATCTTTTAATGCAGCATGGTTGGTAAATACAATCGAACACAAAAGGCATGAATGAAATTTGTTAAGTGCAAAAATCTTAGCTAGTAAATCATTTTTAGTACCAAAATAATTCTTTTGGATATCAGTTACAGTTCTACTAGCACAGGAAATGACATGAAGAATTCTATCCATTCGTTGATCCAAAATAGCTCCAATAGCAAAATCAGGTGCATCACACATAATCACAGATGGAAGCGGAAAATTAGGGGTTGTATAATAGGTGCTGATATTAACAAAGATCAAAGCTTAGGGGGTTGTACAATAGGTGCTGATGTTAACAAAGATCAAAGATTTTTAAAAGTCACGATAAAAGAATTATTCCTTCTTGGAACATAAACTAACTCTGTAAGACAAGATTCACTTTTTCGCATCCTTTCAAAACAATGGACAAATTAGCAAAACACACATCAAATGAGGGAAAAAATAGCGAAATCATTCAAAAGCATGTCTATGAAATTATCAATATAATTAGAAAATATGGCTATCTTGCATCTTTGAAATGTGGAAGATGCATTATCCAACCCAAAGGCCATCTTTTGTTGGAAAATATACCCAAAGGACATGCAAAAGTGGTCTTCTCTTGGTCCTCAAGATAGACAGGCATTTGATTGCAACAAAAGTACCCATCTAAGAAACAGAAAAACTTTGTCTAGCTAATTTTTCCTAAATTTGATCAATAAAGGAGAGGGGAAAATGGTCCTTTTTAGTGACAACATTCAGCTTTCTATAATCAATAAGTATGCTTTACCTATGGTTTATATAATAGGAACTTGTTCACCATTATTTTTAACCACAGTTATGCTAGATTTTTTAGGGGCCACTTGGATTGAGCCGACCCAGAAATCGAGTAGATAATGTCTGCATTTAAAAACTTTGCTACCTTTTTTTGGATAACTTCTTTCATATGGGGGTTTAGTCTATGTTGCCTTTACCTAACAGGCTTAACATCATCTTCTAACCACCTAGTAGCACCCTTGTGTTCAAACAAGACACGAATCAAATCTTTCTCTTGAACATAGGACAATAGAGAAGAGATTATGATAGGTAGGGTTTCTTCTAGGACTCGAAACACATACTTAAGCGAGTCAGGAAGAGGTTAAAAACTCAAGTTTAGGTGGAGAGCTAATAGAAAGAGGCATAAGAGATCTAGCCAAAGGTAGATGGGTTTCATAAGTGGGCACATAGACAAAAACTCCACATGAGTTGTGGAATCAAGTGTAGAATCCCCCTCACCTATTATACTTCCTAAGTCAAATACACTGAAATCCCCATGGAAAAGGCAGTTCTTAAGAGATCTTTGTTGAACATAGTAGGTAAGGTCTCGTCAATCATTTCATCGATCACATCAACAAAGAAGCATTTAGATTTATCTTCAAACACAAGTTAAGAAGAAGCCTTAAAATTTTTAAGCCTAACCCTCATACTCACGACTGACACATCTATCATTGCTAGCCTACAATTAATAGTGACATTAGCTGTGGCTAGAATGGGACATCCTAAAATAATAAGGATATACTTCGAGACATAACTGGGATCTATATCTAATACAACAAAGTCAATAGGAAAAAGACCTTTATTTGAACTAACACATCATCTATTTATCCCCTAAGAGTCCTAATTGACCTATCAACAAGCTGAAAGGTATAGTTAGAAGATTTCGATTCATGCAACCCTAGTTCTAAGTAAACAAAGTATGGTATTAAATTAACACTAGAAGCAAAATCCAAAGCGCCCTTTCAATTTTATGATTACCAATGAAGTATGAACTTGTGTGAACACCATTATCTTGGAACGTAGACTATGTATTGAATTTCAAAATGGACCTCACGTGATCACTTAGAAAAACCTTTTGAGACTTGTCCTCTTTAGAATTTCTTTTAAAAGGTGCACATGTCGTTAAGGAATTTTGTATAAGTTAGGATGATTCTTTCAACCATGATTATAAGTATTAGAATAAGGATTGATGGTTGGAAGAAATCATTAGACTCAAATGATTTTGCCTAGTTGCAGACTCTCTCTACTAATGAAAAATGGAATGAACAATTGGATGCCCAAAGTTGTTGCCTTTGGTCTCAAACCCCTTATTTTTTTTCCACATTTCACGGTGACTAACCATTAATCACCATAACGCTTGCCAAATTATTTGTACTAGCTAACCAAGTTTGGTAAGCTATTACTATTAGCATTGTAACTGGGAAAGCGGAAATCACGCTGGGCCACTTGAAATATGAGGAGAGAGAATAAGGTGCTTGGCTCTGCTGTGTGGCTGCATGTGCCAAATGAACAACAGGCCACACCCACACGACTGAAAAGAGAGTACATGACAGAGGCAGGTTAGGCTTAATGTGAGAGGGAGAGATGAGTCTTGAATTCTTGCTAGGTTAAGCAGCTGGTCAGAAAGTGGGTGTACAATAACAGGTTGTAAAATGCATAGAAGTTACTTTGCACCAAAATGAAGTATTCAAATATGCCCCGGAGGGGTGGGGGGCCCATGGAAAGGGTTACATGAATCCTATGAGGGACATGCAGAAAGCCATTTTCTGTATGTCCCTCATAGGGTTCATGTAACCCCTTCCATGGTAGCCATTTTCTGTATGTCCCTCATGGTTGTGCCATTTTCTGTATGTCCCTCATGGGGTTCATGTAACCCCTTCCATGGTAGCCATTTTCTGTATGTCCCTCATGGGGTTCATGTAACCCCTTCTATGGGGCCTCCACCCCTCCGGGGCATATTTGAAGTATGCCATTTTCTGTAAGTCCCTCATGGGGTTTATGTAACCCCTTCCATGGAGCCTCCACCCCTCCGGGGCGTATTTGAATACTTCATTTTGGTGCAAAGTAACTTCTGTGAATTTTTGATAGTAGTCTTCATACCTTTGTCCGATTGAGTTGAAAAGCACGAGATCGAGGTTGATCGACAACCCCAAAAACTACAAGAAAGAGGAAGGAGGAGTTCTGCTTATTATACTTTCGCCTGGGCGCCGCTGTTACTTTTGATGTTCTTCACTCTAAGACTTCAATTGTGGGGTCGCCCTAAAACCCGAACGTAATTCAGATTCTCATTATAAGCTTTTGCGGGTGCCATACCCCATTGGTTTGCATAAGACGGGGAAGGCGGAAGAAGTGACAGATAGCCCTCGTCCCTCAGGAATACAAATAGACCCATATAGTTAATTGGGAATGGGGAGAGAGAGGGACAGGTTGGCTTCACTTTAATGCACTGGGCCGAACAAAGCAACATGGGTTGTGTTAGATTTTGGAAAGCAATAGAAGCTGGCTCACATGACAAGGGAAAATGAGGGAGAGAATTCTTCACATCGGGCTGTTGAACTGGGTCGACTAAAGTAAATAGCCTAATGATTTGGGATTTAAGAAATCATTTTAAACTTTCTGGGTCTTCCATCTTTACTTGACCAAGCTTATGCTTGAATTCGTATCTTGCTTCTTACCTTCAAAGACAGAAAACGTGCAATATTTTACTTGAAATGTATCATAAAGACTTTAAAAATAGGTAAAGTGGAGTAGAAATACACATAAAAACGTGAGTTATCACCCTCCCCCATGCTTAAACTAAGAATTATTTGAAGTATATAAAGAATGAGAAGGGGAGGCAGAAAACAAAAAGAACAATCTTACTATGTTAGGTGTTGGGGGCACCTAAGCTAAGGCCTCCTAATAAATAGGTTATATAGAGCATGAGGCACTCCAACTTGAGATCAAGACTGCACTTTGTTTATCAAATGTCATCAAAGCATGCAAGAGTTTGTTAAGCTCTTGAGAGAAGAGTCAAGCAAAATCACATCAAAGATAATAATTATCCTCTTAACCTTATCAAAAGCCTTAGCAAAATCATAGAAATGATAAAATAATGTAGTCCACATCGTTTTCCTAGACAAGTCTCCTACGTATACATAACATGGGTCAATAGAGGGATCATATCCTCTAAAGATGCATACAAGTATATTAGCTGTGTCATCACCATTCCCCTAAAGCACAACACAAATGTTTTCAATTGGCTCAATTCATCATGAACATCATGTGCCTCTAAGTAACCAACGGGTTCCTCATAATAAGACTTAATGGAAGAGAAGGGTGGTGAATAACTAGGAGAAGCATGGATTAAGACAATTAGAGTAGGGAACATATGATCGTCAAACACAAGACTTAGTGGAATCAATCCCCCATTAACCTTCTCACACGTCTAAATATTAATAGTATCAATAAAACCATGGATCATGGTAAGCATCATCATTATGCCTAGCATCAAACGTCTAAGACTCCCCTAGCGACTATGTTAAAGGTAGAGGGAGATCATGTAAAGTGAAGACACAATTCCTTATGCCTCTGACTAAGCTAGGAAAATATGGAGCAACAAATGGTGTTGATCTCACAAGAGGGCTAAGCTTATCCTCTAAGTTGACTTCTAAAGGAAAGGTGAACTCACTATCATCACATAGACCAACATTCAATATAGAAAAACTAGGACTAGGGTTAGTCTTATGCAATAGGTCATAACCCTACATCTCATCTTCAAATTTAGCACCATGCCAAGAGAAGTCCTCATCATGGCCTCAAGTTTAGAACTTTCATCACAAGTAGAATTCATATCATTATTAGATGGATGGCAAACACAACACAAAAGGGAAGACAAGGAGATAAATAGTGGGGCTAAATCTAAGGTATGATTGGGCATGAAAAGCACATGGATCGGGGTAACATATCCCAGATGCATAAGAAGCCTTTTGAAACTTATAAGTATCCCAAGAAACCTATTCAAGCAAAGTCTAAAATCTTTAGCAAGAAAACCCCATGTTCCAGAAGGACACGATTTCACTATTCACACTGTTGTGCACAATGTCTAAAATTTCCCATTTCCCAATACAGTCACCAGATGGAGTATGAAAATCATGTAAGCACTTAAAATACCTCCAAACTAATTTATGGTTGAATTAGGGGAAATGAAAAATGGTAATTTGAATTGATTAAATTTTTAATTTTTTGAGCTTTTTAAAGAAGCGAAGTAAAATGCTTAGTCATTAAAAAAATACCTAATATTCAGCACTACTCCCCAGTAACAAAAACTTGGTCGGGCCACAAGTGCACAGTGCTATTGTGTTAAATTAAGGTAGATACCATAGAGACTAGATCAAGCTACTAGGTTGTACTCCCTCAAGATAGGCTAAGCCAATCAAGTTTTGAAAATTAAAATTAAGCTAAGCTAATAACTAATCGAATGGATAAATAATTGAGGAATTAAGCAAAATAAGCAATCATCCAATCTATGTATTAATCCAGCACTTCTTTCTCACTTATTTAAAAATCGATAATCAAAGCATAAACCCCCTCTTATAAGGTGAATTAAAATACCTATACCTAATAAGTTATTGTTTCTCCGGTGTTCTCAATTCATTGGGGCTCATTAAGCCTCCAATTTTCAAATTATTAATTTCTCAGATGGTCTAACTTTCTCAAGACTCTACTTAATAAAGTCAAATCCTGATATTTTGATATCCAATTTCACCTTTTAGTACTTCATCCAATACCGAAGCGTGCAAAAAGTTGATCAAACTCCATGCAAGACAATAAATATTTAAGATTTGATAAAGCAATCTAACAAATTTTAAAGTACCAGAAGGGATCAACATAAAAGATCGGGAAACTAAATGGTAGTTGCATAAATCTAACATAAAAATGATTAATTCTATGATAAATTAACAAAACCAAACTATTCAATGTAGAAAACATGAATTCCTAATGAGAGAACAGGGAAAGAAACATAAAGAGACCTTGTTGCGTAAATCACTCAATGCTTGCTCGATCCACCGCCTCTTCGCAAATCTTCTTCTTTTTTCCCCTCAAACTCTCTCTAAAGGTAGCTATGGTGGTGGATGGATGGAAAATGATGATTAATAGTGTGTTTTGTATCATTAAAACCAAAGTAGCAAATGTAAAACACAAGAGGAAACCAGACAGTCATGCACAACATGAGCTGCCATAAACCGTAGGGTCCACTACAGCTAATCGTGCTACCCAATTGGGTTCATTTCTTACATAACCAGTTCAGGGCACTTTACTAAGGAACGTGATATTTCAAAACCTAAGTAGTTTAGACTGGTTTTAGGCTATTTATAGTTAGTTCAAGCAAAGCCATTATCTAGTTCTTGACCTTTACTTCCTCTCTACTTGTTTTGCTGGAGCACTGCGATTCTCTAGCCTAAAAATATGCATAATATCATCAACAACATCAAACCCAAGTATAAAGCAGAAAATGGGCATAAAATCACACAATCATGCACAAAGCCCCCAAAATAACAGGTTAACCACCCTCAATCCTTTGTAAATTTGATAATTATTAGAATCACTGGGGAGAAGGCAATTTGGTCCCCCTTAGAGGGGAGTTCAAGCTCTTTTGATTTGGGTTAGAGAGGACTCAATATCTAATATCGCCAAGTATCAAGTTTCATTCATTCACTACTACAAACACTCGTTAAAGGAGATAAGAGGACACGTTGAATCCAAATTCCTTGATGGGTGAGGCACTTAGGCTTTTAATGAATTAGTATATTTAGCTTTCCTTGTTTGCTGAATGGCTAGAGGTTAATAAAGAAACATGAGTTATTGCCTAAGTAAGTAGTAAAGGCAAAAAATTTCCAAAAAGATGAATTTATCCGCTCGTCAGTTGACCATACAGTATGTGAGCTATTATTTATAGAAAAGTATGTTTGTGCAACATAACCTATCTATTTTGTGTTTGGGCAACACAACTTGTCCTCCTTGTATTTGTGGATAGCTGGTTTGTCTGGAATGAATTTATTAGCTTATCACTTGACCATACACTTTCTGAGATTGTAACCTGTTTCTGGAGAAACTTACTTGTGGGTGATTAGCATGATGATTAGAGCAAGGCAATCTATGCTTTGACACAGCTGCGATACTGCGGGATCTCAAGCACTTCGTTTGGATGTCCTTTACTTGCAAAACAGAGGAGGCCTTAAGGGTTGCTTGGGCATAGCCCATTCGATGATGAAGTCAGCAACAGCTAGAATCTTTAAGAGATTTCTTAGTTAATACAGGGACAACCTTATTCCATAGAGAGGTAATGTTGTCAAAGAATAAAAAGTGGTTATGTGTTGTCTAGGATTATGTGCGAGAATGATGTCGCCCTCTATAAGAAGTGACCTAGGGGCATTTTGCTAATTTATGTATTTTTTCTTTCTAGGTATGGGCCTCCGATGCTTAGGCCAAAGTTACCTTTTGAAGACTGTCATCTCTAGGAAATCCATAAATTTGGTTCGACTGCTTAGGTGATATAACCAGGGTTTTGTTGACAACAAGCCTAGCAGATGAAAATGGTACTATGTTAACCTTGTTGTGTCAAGATTACCACTCCATTTTAACACAACAAATTTGGTTCAGCAAATGATGCCCTCAATGGCAAATCACTTGTGGGATTTACCATTGAGGATGAGACTCAATGGCAATTATTTTGAAACTGATTGATGACAATCATCTTCCATCATCCCAAAAAATTGCAATCTCATGATTGGATGTCATTGTTGATTGTTGAAAACTAATTCAACTAAAATTTAAGTTAATGGCTTAATACTTAAGAATAGGTTCTATAGTCTAATATGCCTTCATATGCAAATACTCTATGTCGTTTAAGTGTCGATACTATAATAGTCCATACTTTTCTTGCACAATAATTTAATATAGGGATTATTGAAATTCAAATGTCAGGCCTCTTGGTCGATAAGACTCTATTGTTTTTAGTAGCTAGTGTAGAAGCTTTTTGATGGTGTTAACATGAATGTCATGTTGATCTTATTCTTAGGTTTTATTATTTTGTTCAGTTTTTATTTGTCTTGGACTATATTGTGATTGTTTAAACTGTCCTATTTTTACTTTGGTATTACTAATAATTAGAAAAGAAAAAAATGTTCTAGCACCATGTTTATTGAGAGTCAACCCAAGATTTATTAAATCCCCATTTTTTATTTTTTTATTTTTTTTGCAGACCTTCAAGAAGACAAACCAAATAAACTCATCCGATAGCTCTCTTTGTAGCCTTAATGGCTAATCTTGTCAGCCTATTAAACTAGACTCCTACTTACTTTCCTTACAGTAACCTTGGAGAAGTTACAACACAGCACATGAATAGAAGAAATTAAAACTCTAATATGCCTATGTGTCATATGTGGATCCATTACTTGACAAATAAGCTTTGTTGAATCATATGAAATTTCCATGGACTCCTAATTTTAGTACTTATCTAACTGAGAGCTTCATCAACTGCTAGTCCTTTCACTTGTAATGCAAATTGTCGCATCAAAGGAAGATTAGCTTCTTCCCGCCCTTGCTAGTCGTCCTATATACTCCATGTAATCCTTCCTCTCAGGGAATTAGCCTCCCATGCCCCATCCATTCTAATGATGCCTTCGGACCAGTAGGCTCTTATTTTCATAAATGAAACAAAGTTTGCTTCTAGTTTCATGGTAACTCCTTGATCTTTAGATCTTCCTTTCTCCATCCAGTTTTCTCTCCCCCATACTATTCAACCTAAAATTGACACATTTTAATACTTTGATATGTGTATTTACTCAAAATAAATGTTAAATTAAGATTTTTAATATGATTTTTATTTACTTTACAGAATCAAAGAACATTCAAAAAGAATGAATAGCTCAAATTAGATGCAAAAAGAAATTGGATTAGAGAATAGCAAAAGGAACAACAACCAAATCTCATGTGACATATTCCCCTATCCTATTCCTTTTCTCTCTCATCCCCTTACTTCTCCCTGCTACTGAAACTTGAATTATTTTCTCTCTCTTCCTACTTCTCCTAGTGCATTTGTGCCTCCATTTATGAAACAAGCCCAACCTCTTGCTAATTGCTTCTCCATCTTCTGCATCGCATCACTAAAGACCCAGTAAGCAACTCCATAATTTTCAAAAATTTGACCATTCAAGTGAGATGCGATGACCCCAAAATTAACTAAAATTCGTGGCTAGCAAGACAAGGGGAACAATAATAAGATTTTATGGGAGTAGAAAATTGGACAATGATGAGGAATTTGTGGATAAATATGGAGTCTGATTGATCAATAATCAGCAGGAGGGTAAGAGTAGCATAGAGTAGAGTACTAGGCAGTTGTAGTTCATTTCGCTGTTTTCTAGTTTCAAGTTTAGGATTTAGACTCTCAAGTTTTGTAATTCACTCAAGTTTCCCATTTAATTCAAGTAAGAAATTTGGATTTCAGAATTGAATTTGTTGAGTTCTTGATGTTTTTCTTCTTTGTTTAATGATATTGAAAGATCATCCTTTACTTTGGCTCACTGACGTTGTTGGTATCAGGATTTGGTCTGTGGTACCTAATTAGTGAAAACTTAAGTTGGATCTTGATTTTATTTCTTTTTTATTTATTCTATGTGTTGACATATTATGGATATTGCCAATTTTAATCATTCTTTGAAGTTTTGTTTATTGTTATTATCAGGAACGTCAAGGCCACAGTAGCTTTAATACTTAAGTTTTCATATTTTTACTTTTATTTTTTTAATGACTAGAAAACCATGTTGGGTTAATTTTTGAGTTGTGATTTTCCATCCTTATGAATTAACTCTCAAGTAGTACGACTTACTATCGTGCACTTGTTGTAAAATGCTTTAAAAAATATCCAATGAGTTTTTGCCTTTTTAGCACCGTTGCTTAGGGATGGCTGCTTTGAACTTGGATCAATTTCCACTTTTTAGTTCATTTTTGTCTTTATTTTGGTCAGATGGTTTAGTTTCATTAATATGTTTTATTTCTTTCGATCTCTATTTGATTTTTGTCAAATTAGATAGTGCTTTATAATTAATTGATGTTATATTTTTGTCTTTCATTCCTTGTATAGATATTTTGAAAAANNNNAGTTTTTCATTTTTCACAATTTGAGCATGAGTTTTTCTCGCTATGTTTTTTAAGATTCAATGATTATTGTGTTGAACTGAAGCAAACTTTTAAAAACAATAACACTTGTGGGATCATTTCTGTGGGTTTAAATGCCAAATTCAAGGGTCATGTCGAGTCCATGTGTCTTGGGTGTTTCAAAGTTTGCCGTCTAAAACTCCAAATGTGGTTTGGGATTTCTTTGGATACATGGCTCAAGAATCTAAGGAGTTTGACCAAGTTAGAGAAGGTCTTGTTCACTCTTTGTTAAGTCATTAATCATGCAATGTTTTATTAATTATTTTGATTATATTTTACACATTATTGCGTCTAATGTACTTAATTTTATATATTTTACAGGTTATGCATTAATAAAACAAAAAGGAGAAGACAAGACATCGAAACTCCAATTTTACACAATTTGCTGAAAAGACGGTCCACTAATAATTATGAAAAATATTATTTCTATAACTATTTAATTTGGCTGGGGTTTCAAGAGTTAAAAAAGAGCTAGAAGTCTTGAGGGAGAAGAAGTCTAAGGAAGAAAGGAAGAAGAAAATCCTAATTACTAACTCTAATCACACCCCTCTTTTCCTCCCTATATATATCATCATCACCATCACCATAAGGGGGAGACACCACCATAAACCCACGGCTCAACCTTCTTCCCACTCCCTCACTACCCATCAGCTACGCCACTTCCTTCTTTCCCACACATCAACATCTCCCATTCTCACCCCTCTTCTTCTTCCTCACCCAAACGCCTAACCTAACCTCACCTTCTCTCCATCTTTTTGATCATCTCCAACTTC
>NCQV01070952.1:0-12673 GCA_002740545.1 Lophocereus schottii
TATATATATATATATGTGTGTGTGGAAAATTGCATTCATACTTTGGCTAGAATCAATAAATTTAAATTTTACATCTTTTGGATGTAAATTTAGGAGAACACCTTCTTGTTTGTAATTCTTACATCACTCTGTTTATGCCCACAACTTATCTTTTTATTACAACTACATTGTTACTATATTTGTTCGTATATGATTATTATTATCGTTTTTCAAATTTGTCCTTGTATAATTAGACCAATTTTTATTCAATGCATTCAACTATTTATTACCACTTGAATGAATTATTTAGGAGTTTAACGAGATCATTTTGAGGCCACTTCGTCGTTTCAACCTACGATGCACAAATATATATACACATATACATAAAATGCTAAATTGAAATGCAGCGCCCAACTTAGTTAATTTGTGATTAGGATTATTTGAAATAATTAACACGAATCTTAGGTTCAGGCCGTTACAACTTTCCCCCCTTAAAATAAGTTTCGTCCCCAAAACTTGCAGTTTAAAAGAGACTTTGACCATACCCCAAATAGGTATGGGTACTTGCTTCACCTGTCCTCCTCACTCTCTCATGTGGCCTGAGATGAATTATGGGTGGTTCACAAGATCTTAACCACAGGACGCTGTTTGTACTTTAGATTCTCTACAACATCTATTGGATCTTTCAGGATGACATGATCCAGATCTGGAACATCCTTTCTACGTTTTGTAATGTGAAACACATTATGCACATAATTTAGTTCATGTGGTAAATTCAGCCTACAAGTCATAGGGTTTAACTTCTCGATAATTCATAAGGGCCAATGTATCTAGCGCTCAGTTTGCCCCTGAGGCTGAATCTTCTCATTCCTTTAACAGGGGATACTTTTTTTTTTGAAAAAAAAAAAACTTTATCTCTCATTTGAAACTCTAATTGTCTTCTCCTTCTGTCTACATAGCTTTTCTATCATAGCTTTTCTGTCTACTTTGGGCTGCCTTGATATATTCTTGAATCTTCTTTATCATTTCAGTGGTCTCTTAAATCAACTCAGGCGTATGATTAATGCTTCATTGTGCTCACATCGACACAGTGGTGTTCTGCACTTTCTCCCATAACGCTTCAAAAGGGGTTATCTTAATAGTGGATTGATAGCTGTTACTATAAAGAAAATTCGCCAATGATAAGTAATCTTCTCAACATATCCCCTAGGGTTTGATTCAGTCTCTCGGTTTGCCCATTGGTCTCAGGGTTATACGAGCTATAAAATTTAACTTGGTCCCAAAAGCCTTTTTGTAGAGCTTGCCAAAACCGAGCTTGAAACCTTTGACCTCTATCAAATAGTATGCCATTTTGTATGTCATGTAGTCAAACTACTTCTTTGATATACAACTATGCTAATCTCGTTACGCCCATAATAAAATTCATTGAAATGGAATCCCACTTCCAAGTAGGAATCTCTAAAGGCCTTAATTCGCCCACAGGGTTCAGCTTTCACCCTTTTTACATATCTAACACTAATCTACATACTCTGCAATCTCTCTCTTCATGTTATCCCATCAACAGTATTGCTTTAGATCGCTAGTCATTTTGTTCGTTCCTGATCCACCAAATAACGAGCAGTATGGGCTTCTCCTAAAATCTTCCTTTCAATTTTCCTTTGCTGGGAATAGATAACCGGTTTCATAACCTTAAGATTCCATCCTCATGAATCATAAGGTCAAGCGACTTTCCTTGTATGACACTTTGCCTAAGTCTCTATAATTTGATATCACCCTTTTGACTTAACTTGATCTTCACTATTATTGAGGGTTGCACTCTTTGATGCTGATGACCACTCGCTCTTCTACTCCTGTGATGCAACTTCAATGCTCACATCCTCTGGTCCTTGACGACACTAAATTGGATAGCTATTCCGGTTGAGTATTTAACAGGTTGACTTGTAGACCAAGTTGTATCGTTTATGAAATATGAAATGAAATAAGAAAGGATTTGAGCATTCAAAATAGGGAGACATAATTATTCGCTTACTTAAATACTTTCGATCAAAGTTCTGATTGCTCGGCCAAGCAGTTTGGAGCCTCTATATGAATGGAAATGAGTTTGAGGTTTTTGAGCTCTAACAGAAATAAAATGGTGGATTGTTCATATAGTTGTGATACTAAAATGTGGTTGAATGTCAAAGCGATAAATGTATTACCAATATCTTAAGAAATAGGATGATCATGATATCTAACATGGGGCAATAGATGACAACAAACGAGAGTTTTGAAAGCAAAGATTTGACACACGTTACACGGGAAAGGTGATTCAGTTACAGTTGGGTTCAACCGTTGAATTACAAATAAGATAGTAGTAGCTGGGTTCAATGAGGTGACCGTCTACTCACCATCAACATGATGAAACCGATAAGCGAATTTAAATTTAAATGGACACAGTATAAAATGGGCAATACGAAAAAAATTTAAGTAAGACAACAAGATTGCACAGAGAAAGGCTGGGTCTATATTTTGAGGAACGGAATTTAAAAGCAAGAAAATTGCTGGGTTACAACAGTCTTTGTTCACTAGCGCTAGTGGGAGCTTAATTGTCTTAATCAGGCCATATAGGCTTCCTATTATGAATACACAGGGTGCAAGATATATACATATAAATACGCTCTTAGCAAAATAAAGAAGGGGCAGATGGAAGTCAGCAGTATTGGAATATGGACAACCACTTATAATTGAGCAAGAATGGATTCGATATTGAGCCGCAAGTTTTAAAGACATGGGGGATGATGCTGGAAATAGGTCCAGGCACTCTTGAGGAACCACTAGCATTCCAAAAGCTTGGAATTAAAAGAAGGATCAGATAATGTTGAAAGAAAGAAAAGTTTAAGAGATGAGGCAGATCAACCAAATATAGGAAATGATAGAAATAATAGCATTAATGTAAAAGACAAATTAATTAGCAGGATTCCATAGGATAATTAAGATCTTCCTAGCAAACGGTCGGGGTCAAGAGCAGGTAACCTAGCAAGGAAACAACGTCGATACATAAGTCGAGATGATTAAGGAAGAAGTTGATTAATGACTAAAAGTACTGAAAATGTTGCTGATGTAAGATTTTAATGAAGGAACAGTTGATGAATTTCAATACGATGGGTAAGTAAAATATTACATGATGCAGATGGAGTAAAAATAACTATAAGTGTAAACAATTTAGGAATGGGGGGCAGTACAAAATGTCGTGCATAAATCCAAAGGCCAGACTAGTAGGGAAAATAGCAACCTAATTAGTGATTGGATGTTAAGGGCAAGCAGGGTTACGTTACTACTGAAATAATGGTCGCAAAAGGTAAGCTGAGTAGAGGTAATTAGTGACAGCAAGAGAGATGTAACTCATCTTAACGATAGAAATTCCCCTTAAAAATTAATTTCGTGAGGAAACTCAATGGGGGAATTGAATAATGAAGTATTGTTGTAGTGATTAACTAGTTTTCGCAAAACTTAATATGTTTGAAAAGGAATTACAAATTAAGTTGGGTGACGAGCTCTAGGGGGTGACGAGCTCTGGGGGTAATCAAGGAAGTCAAGAAGGATGCTAAATTATGCAATGATATCTAACAAGGGAGGTCTAATATTAGTTGGCCAAAGGCCACTGCAACTCATTTGGATCAATACAGGGACTCATGCAGCTAAAATTTCAAGACTTTGACATCCTCAAGAGATAGTCGCGTGGGTTTAAATCAGTATGCAAACCTCTCACATACCTCATTACCCCGCAACCCTGTGCTATTGTACCTGAAGTTATGTCCTGGTAACACCCTTTTGAATTTGACATCTGAACCTCAAAGAATCACTAGTAATACTTCTATAGATTCCATGCAGTATATATATTCAAAAGTAACGACTCCGTCTACATATACGACATCTCCTCAAGCCCTTTTCTTATAGTTTAACTTCTATAAATAGTCGTTTTTCACCACAATGAGCATGCTCAAAATTGTGGATCATTACTCTCACTATTTTGATGAATCCAATATCGAGTATTCTTCTTCTCACTCTTTCTTTTCTATTACTTTTTCTTCTCTTTTTTTCCCCTAGTCCTTGTTAATCCCAAGGAGCTTATTTACCGAATCACCTGATGTTCCACAAAGTGAGATCTCCTCCACTTAATTTATTTTGCACATCTAATGAGTATAGCTTGACCATGGACATCCATGACCCAATCCAACATAACTAATAGAAATTATTTACCTCTTCATTACTTACTACCTCCCTCACTGCAATACATGCTCTTAGGTTATAATGACTTGTACACACCTAACAGTCGGTAGCCTACATAAATGACAGCGCTTCCTTTGCGTCACAGCTTATCATGTCGTACATAACTCATATGATATCAAGTAGCACTCCATAAGCTACTGAATTGCCAACACCTAATTCATCATGCTAAATTGTTAATGCAAAACATCTATAACGGTGTGACAGGCCCTCAAGCATTGACCTCATCGCACTATGACAATTGCTACTTCATACTGACTAATCCATAAAAGTTGCTACATGATACATTTTCTTGTTTAGCAAGTTAAATGCAGTTTGGTACTACATTAATTACAAGAAAGTTTACGAACTTCAGCTTCTTGTCATGTCTTACACATCACAATCCCCAAACATTCCGTATTTCAGTACATCCTAGCAAAACCACTAAATTGAAAGCATCTTGGTGACTCATATGCGCAACCCAAAATTCCATAAAATTATTGCTATGAGCTTAATAAACTTCATTGGAATACATATGCCACCACGAAGTTAATCGATTGCTTTCTCACTCCACTTTGATAACAATGAAATTCTTAAGGTATTATTTAACTGTGTCATTGATCCTAATACCAAAGACAGAAAGCCACGTAAATGTTTATTGAAACATCCTCATGATGTGCGCATACACATAAACTCTTAGTCAGCATGTCATTTCATTCATCCCACACAACTCATAAGCATCCCTATAACTCCCAATGGCCCTAAATCTCGAGTGTCCTATGCTCGCAGTGTTTCGCAAACGTGGCTCTGATACCAAAACTGTAACGCCCCAATACTAATGCCTGGTTACTCTAACTAATCAATTATTTCCTAATGATTGGCAGTGAAAATCTTTTGATTGGAGGCATTATCACCGTTCCATAGCGGAATAAGGTTACCTGAAATTACCTGTAACACTGTGAGTACTTGATCAACTAACATTCAGCAAGGTCGCAACTTTCATTTCTTGTAACCTGCTAGCTTGCCAGGAGGGAAGTTATTCACTTATCCCTTACCTAAAACAAAAACACAAAAACATTTGAATATGAGCCGAAGCTCAGCACATATATCCCTATACAATAAAATGAACGTAGAGTTTACATAGTTGGGCGCCCACATTTCAAACATTTTATTTTGTAAACAGGAGAGAGAGAATGTAAGAGTAAAGTTGATTTGCCAGTTGCTACGTGGAAGTGGACCGCTGTTGACGTCTGCAACGATCTTGAGATAGGTGCACACCTCTCAGGCCGATCGGAAAGCCTGAGTTGCAGCCGCGCGGGTAAATTGAAGGGCATAAGCCCTGATGATTTATAATTGATGGGGCCACTTGCTTAGGTGACAAAATGTTGCATAAAATGATTCATTATATGAAGATTATATTGATTTTGCTTAGTTTGATAAACATGTAATTTTTCGAAGAGCACAGATAATGCACGTACCTGGTCTTTGAGAATTTCTCTTCGTTTTATTGAAAATTGTTTGCTGGCAACTTGAAGCGACAGCAGTGGCCTCACTTCTGCTCCAAAAACATCATTTTCTTCAGTAATGTAAGATTAAGAAATTTTATTAAAGTTCTTGACCTAATGAATAACTTAAATTCCCTCAACCTCGTTCTTTTATAATAAGCATAACAGTTGTTACTAACTTAATTTGTTTTTATTTTTATTTGCTCCTTTCCTTTAAGTTGCTAACGATCGTTTAATAAATGTTATAGCAAAGTAGAGGTGAAACTCGTCTCGAGTTTGTTATCAACGGCGTTGCTGCCAGTGCCACTGGAATTATTGTGAAAAGTTCGTAAACATCGTTATTTCTTCGTCCTTATTAAAACTAACGCGTTATCAATTGTCATTATTATTACTATTATTGTTATTATTATTATTATTGTTATTATTATTATTATTATATTTATTGTTATTAATCACAACTATAGGGGTAGATAGCTAGTCATGACATGGCTTAGTGACGATATGGGCTGGGTTAGAATAGAGTACAATCTGAAAGGTAGTCTTAACATGTTTAACCCTTGAATTAGCTTTCGAAAACTCCGCAATCTTGGTCCTTAAGTAGACAAATTTCCAAATTTAAATTTGAAACCATATTTTTCCTTCATTTTCATCTCCTCAAGCAATGTCGCTTACCTAGTCAGTCCCCTTTTGACTTATGTAGACTACTAACCCAAATTCATTCTAGGTTAACAACATCGCTAGCTCCTTAACCACCATTACAACTTAGTTAAGCTTCCCACCTCAACTTAATGTTCTTAAAATGCCCAAACTCATTACATACACCTTCCTTCTTCTTTGCCTTTGTCTCTATTTGACAACAACTTATAACATATCCACAACACACCTCATGCCCATATATTCCCATCTAATTAGCACATTTGACTTATTTAAATGCTAATGAAGCAACATGGATAAAAATAACATAATTAAAACAAACATTATGCAAGAACTTCAATCACCATATCCATAAGTACACATACATTTCCAACACATGTGTAACCCATTAGCCTCATTCAAATATTAATCTAGATATAATTAATGTAACATAATTAAGCTTTAATTTTCATCCTAATCACAACAAATCCATCTTATTTTTTTAAAGTCAAGCAAGCCTATTAGTAAAAACTACTTCCGAAAGAAATGGGTCAGCCATTGCTCAAGAGACATTAAACTGCTCCTCTAGACTAAGATGGAAGGAACAGAAAATTTATAGGAATTAAAGAAACGGGTTCAGATGAAGCGCAAGGCCTCTATAAAATAGCTATAGAAAAGATGCACCTCTAATATGAAAGAAAAGGCCTAAATATGGATGAAGACTTAGCGAAAGAAGAGGACATATTACTAACACAGACTTGGTGGCCCAAAGGCTGAAAGATACACACACTCTAGTAGAAAAGCAACCATAACCATGTAAGACTATGAGGTAACACAGGTAACATTCATAGGTAAGGAATTCGGGGACACGAACTTGGGCCAGATGGTGCCCATGGAATACGAGTTTCTAATTTGAACAACCCAAGAGATCAAAAATTGAATTAAAGGCTAGTTAGGGTTTTACCTCTCAACCACTTAAACACACTCAAAGAGGAGAGAAAAATGGCTGGAACTGGCAGTATTGGAACGGATGGCGGCCTGAGAAGGGACAGCAGCGATGTGGGCGTCGGACGACAGGCAGTCAACGGTGAAACTGGGCAGAGAGGTGAGGCGAAAACAGAGCAGCGAAGGGGGGTCTGTCGTGGGAAGCAGAGGAAAATTGAGGGGAGGGCCTGCCTTTGCCGTGGAAAAATCAGGGGGGGTGTTGGGTTTTGGTTGTTTTTACTTGGGTTTATTTGGTTTAGATTGTTTTAAATTTTAATTAATTCTTTTTCTTTTTCTAACCTTTTATTTGTTGACACATATTTTTTTTAGAACTCTCTCATATTTATCCTAATCCCCACTCTTATCTTTATTTTGTTGGATTTTTTTGTTTTATTTCCATTCATTACATATAAATATATATATATATATATATATATGTATGTATGTATACATATGTATGTATGTGTGTGTGGAAAATTGCATTATTACTTTGGCTAGAACTGGTAAATTTAAATTTTATATCTTTTGGGTGTAAATTTGGGAGAAGACCTTCTCATTTGTAATTCTTACCTCACTCTATTTATGCCCATAGCTTATCTTTTTATTACGATTACATCGTTACTATACTTGTTCGTATATTATTATTATTATTATCGTTTTTCAAATTAGCCCTTGTATAATTAGGCCAATTTTTATTCAACGCATTCAATTATTTATTAGCACTTGAATGAATTATTTAGGAGCTTAATGAGATCCATTTTGAGGCCACTTTGTTGTTCAACCTGCGATGCACAAATATATACACATGTACATAAAATGCTAAATTGACATGCAGTGCCCAACTTGGTTAATTTGCGATCAGGATAATTTGAAGTAATTAACACGAATCTTAGGTTCAAGCTGTTACAACTGGTGTGCAGTACTCAAAATTAAAGAAGGAAAAAAACTCTGCAAATATTGCAGTAGAAGTTTTAATAAGGTAGAACACAACTACCCTACAATGGAAAAAGAAATCCTTGCTGTTATAAGGGGAAGTAAAAAATGTTAGCCTTTTTAGCCTCAAAACCCTTTCTTATTCGAACTTATTGCAAAGGAATACTTAGTTTTGTAAAAAAGAATTTATTAAATGTGCAAGCGCAATGGCGACTTCTGCATTGACAATTATGGCTTAACCAGTTTTCCTTTTCCATTGAACATATATAATTATCGAAGAACTCTGGCAGATAGTTTAACTCGAGAACTCGTCAATGGTAATCATCACAGCCGATCTCCTGCCAGAAAAGGAGGAAGTCCTTAATGAGATGTCGTTTCTACTAGAACGGGTTACGCCTTCTAGTAAAATCCTTATTGATAATCTGGAATTTCATACAAAAAGTAGATCACGTTGTGATCTACTTTCTACTACCGATCTACTAGCTCAAAGATTTTCCTTCTAGGGTTATAAATTAGTTACCTTTAGTGTCCTTACGATATCCAATAAAAAATAAGTTCTCATGATTGAGAAAAATGATTCAATGAGTGATATGGATCCTGTATCGACTTTTATCATTATTATTCCTATGATATTTAGGAGTCTTGGAGTACAACGATCTATTTTCCCAATAGATCTGGAGTGGGTGACATTTTTTCCCAGTAAATTCATTATCTCCAAATGATCTTGTCTTTAAAGTCTGAAAATACAGGATGATGCTTTACTTCACAGAAATCCCAGATCCAAAATTTTCATTTTTCTCAAGCTCAACTAATTCCCAACAATGTATATTCAAAAGGATCCATTGGATTCTTACATCTCCTGATGGTCCAACAAAAATTTTAGTTCGAAGAAGCCTAACTTTAGAGGTTTATAGCACTCTAATTGAATATGAAAATGGAAAAGCCAAATCAGCATATTATCTTGTTCAAATCGTTGATTGCAACGATCTCAATGATCAACGATAAAATTGAATTCATGGAAATCTGGTACATCTAGTTGCTGATTCTGCTTTATCAAGGGTCATTGGACTTTTCAACATTTATCATCAATGTTAGGCATTGATTAAACGAGAAAAAACATTAATGCATTGTGAAAACAATACTTTCACCTATGATAATGAATTCAAAGACTACATGAAGGCGGAAAGAGCAGTGTTAGAAGATATTTTTGATTATCTCTTTGATGTTGGAGCTGAAAAATTCTTATGAGAAAAATAGAAAAAATATCTCCTCGAACTATTTGAAGAATGAGATCCAGAGCATCTTAAGCAACTTGATAATTATTTTGATGATTATCCAGATAATGATGGTCTAAAAGGTATAATTGGAGAAAAAGGAATGCAGAATCTCAATAATGATGACTAATCTTGTCATCACTAAAAGATCTGAAAAGTGGCTGCCCCATTATTATACTATTTCGACAAGTATCTGGTCTGTAAATAAAGTATGTACTGTAGAGTCACTATGTACTGTAACCATGTGAAAAATCTTTATGTACCGTAGCCATTAGGACATCCTATGTACCTCCATCCCCTCTATAAATAGAGAGGCCGAGTACTGAGAAAGGACGCGATCATTTGAGCATTCTTGAGCAGAAGAAAAGTTGGGATTCTCCATTTCTCTATAAGCAAGCATATCTAATAATCTTAGCTTAAAGTCCCTCTTCAAGCCTTCCATTGTAATATTTCCCATTTCAAGCTTTCAATAAAAGAAGTTTTCATGGCAGGAAACGTTATCCAATTGAACCTTATGTCTTAAATATTATAATTTCTTGATTAAAGTCTCACTATCCTTCAAAAATAAGTAAAACTTGATTAGTAACTACGGTCCGAGGTACGAAACGAAACGAATCTGTATTGTGCCTGATCTAAGGAAGGTGGGGTTGAGATTAGCAATCTCTGTAAACCGGGATTTAGAGGAACGCCGGGGTTCAATGTCAACTACGTTTAGGTAATGGTCGAAACTTTTTAATTAAGTTTTAATTATTTTGCTAAGCATGGTGGGCCGTTAATCACAAAAAATATAATATTTATGATATAAATAGTAGATTATGATAACTAGCACCAGTAAAGTCATTATAAGAATTTTAAACAAAAATATAAGCTTAGTTTTATTAAAAACTACCAAAAAGTTAAGTATTTACGTGTTAAACCTCATTTTGGGCAAAAGTTGCAAATTCAGAAGTTTAGGGACTAAGTTACAAAGAAAAATTTTGGCCAGTAACTATTTCGAAAAATATTATCCTCATTAATAGTTTACCTAAAATAGTAGATACTTTGGAATATATTTTAAAAACATTGACTTCTAATAATTATTTCTATAAAATTAGTGTATCCTAGAGTCATAAATTGAAAAATAGAATATCATCGGTTATCTTCAGCGTTCCTAAAATTGCCTTGGCAAAAGTTTTGGCAAGCTTAGCAGCATCGGTATTTGATGTACACCTTTAAATACGAAAGAAAGCCGGGTATTTGATGTAAGAAAGAGCGGTGTAAGTGTACAAAAACAAACCTGATAGTAGGATGCTAACTGATGTCTGTGCATCAGGAACCTTGGCAGTTGCACTCCAAATTGGGAAAGTACAACGGAGGAGAAGATCGACATGAAAAGCGATGAAACAGAGGGTATCGAAAGACAAGATATTGGTCAAGTAATGGATATCCAAATGGGCCAAAAGATTTCATCAAAAGTACGGTAACAAGAGTTTCAATCACGAAAAAATTGCCAAATTTCATAGGGGCAAAGACAACACTAAGTTTAAGAGCGCAGCGCAAACGGAGGTTGCAGCATCAAGAAATGACTACACGTCCGCAATGCTGACATCACAGCAAATTCTTTTCAAAAAAAAAAAAAAAAAAGGAAGACATCAGAGCAATTTGAGCAGCTGCTCAAGTCACTCCCACAATCAAGCTAGACAGGAAAGCTATATTTGCAGGTAATGCCTTCAATTCAAAGTAGTGCATATGCTCATGAATGGATTTTGGATGCTGGTGCCACGGACCATATGACACCAGTGTATATATGGCATGCTAGAAGACATAAAGCTATGCAAGATGAGGCACACATTGGCTTACATAATGGCCAGAATTGCTCATGCTGGGTGATGTGGCAACTCAAAAGTGGGCTGAGACTGCATGAAGTGTTGTGTGTGCCTTCATCTGAATTCAATCTCTTATTTGTTTCCGTTGGTCGGGCCTAATAGGTTTAGGCCCAACGGCTATTTATGTTGCCTAGGACAACAACCCTAACCACACCCCAAACTATATAAGGGGTGCTTAGGGGGTCAGCAAGTGAGACACTGATTACAACTCTTATATTCTCCTATTTATCTCTCACGGATGAACCACCATCCGTCGGGTTCTTGGGTTTAGGACATGATTATTAAGACGACTCTGGTAGCCGCTTGGTTTTCTTTATTATTGTGGATTATTACCGACAGTACGCTCCCGCTTCTAGGTTAGTCCTAATTCTTCCTACAGTGGTATCAGAGCCTAAACTGTTCAGATTAGTCCCGACTGAAAGATTATCAAATCTTCTAAAACTGGCTCGTTAAAAGCATGCTCCTTTATTCGTTCAATTTGCTTATTTTTTATGATTATGCAAATTGCTAAAATCAGAAGCATGCTTATGTTATTGTGATGCCCAGAACATATAAGAATCTGCTAATCAAGATCATGCTCGTGTTATTATCAATCTGCCCAGATAAATTCATGTCTGACATGCTAATAATTCCACAAGCATGCTCCTGTTACTTATTCAGACTGAATCCATCAAGACATGTCTTTATGTTGTATGCGTTCTAAAAGGCAGAATTTTCACTTGAGTATGACTATACAACAACTGAATTCACGACTTTGTGCATCTATTTGAATCCAATTTTCATGGTTAATCCATGAATGTCCAGAAAGCATGTTCATTGACAATTGTGCAGTTGTTTCAAGCATGTATCTATGATGATGATCGACTAAATGTTGAACCTTTAGTTGAAGTTTAAGTATGAAAGTATCTATCATGTGTAGTTCTTGGTACATGCGACATCGAAACCCTAACCCTAGAAAACGGCGGCGAAGACCTCAGAGGTCCGCCGCCCAGCCTGTCCCCACCGCGGCGCATTTGTGGCCGCGGTGATGGTGGATGTTGCAAGGCCTTCGTGGCCCTTGCCGACCACCGCCGAATTAGTCTCGACCAAAACAAAAAAGGGGGGGGGAACAAGGCAAACCCATTAGAAACCGACGAGGGAAGGGTGGCGCGTGTAGACACGCACCGCCAACGAGGCCACCTTTTAGTCCTCTTCTTCCTTCATTAGCCACCGAACAGGCCGATCCACGCAACCACAGAGAAAGCACCGCGAAAAA
>NCQV01070974.1:18319-39193 GCA_002740545.1 Lophocereus schottii
TAGCTCTTGGAGAACCTCCATGAACTGTCTTATAATTCTAATGTGCCTTATTTATCAGCTCTTGGAGAACATCCATGAACATTCCTGCCAGGCTTTCGAAGCTCTCTCTCTCTCTCTCTCTCTCTCTCTCTCTCTCTCTCTCTCTCTCTCTCTCTCTCTCTCTCTCTCTCTCTCTCTCTCTCTCTTCTCTGCCAAAATTAGCAAAGTCTATTTTGAAATAATCAAAGAACCTAATGTATCAAATTATAACTTGATAGGCTTAGGGACAAGTGGGGATTCAAGCTTGAAAGTAGTATCTTCTATCAATGACAACGGATCTGTGATAAGAAAAGCATGAGATAACATTCAGGAGATGGAGGCAACAGGGGAGTCAAAAGGAGAGAAAAAGGTTACACAGAAAGAGAGGATAGGCTAACATCAACAAGAATACTACAATAATATAGGACTTTCACCTCAGCAATGCTATCTTCTATTCCTATGTCAGGGATACAAGATTGATTGTGGCAGGGTATGCCATAATGGGGTTTGCGATCTAGGATCGGAGGATTTAAATGACATGTTTGTCTATGATGGACCGTCACCCTTCCCTTATTCTCCCTTCAATTAATTTCTAATGATAGGTAAGATTTTTAAGAAAAAGCCTAGGAAAGCCGATTTACAGAACTAGACATTATATTTAATCTTGAATAGGAGATGAAAGCCACTCTCAATGGAAACAAAATAGTTTAGCTTTTCCTTCCAGACGGATGGTAGAGAAAGCATGTGCCTTGACTTTCATGACTCAATAAATCCAATCCCAATGCTAACTGCCTTTCATGTTCTAGGTCACACAGCGGATACGTGAGATTTTCTAACTCTACACATAAGTGGGACCAGGTGGGGCATTTCCTTTAATTAATAAGAGCGATTCAGTCAATAAGAAAGTCATCTCACTGAACATTAGATTATGTGTAAGCTCGTTAACACTAGAACCAATACATTGATATGTTTACATTCACAATCTTTCTCCTGGCAAGGATAAGGATAATAGATCCCTTGCCAATCCCTTTCATAATCATAGTATGTGGCTGAGGCTATTACAGCTTTCAATTGGGCTGTGATCAGTCAAGGTGAAAAAATTCCTTCCTAAATCCAGAAGCGAATTGAAGAGTGATGAATATGGAATGAGCAAAGGTTGTTCCTTTCTATTATAGTAGTAAAGGCCCGAGATTTTCTTGTGACGAATTTTTCCCTGTCTCTACTCTTTCCGCCTTTGCTTTGGATTACATACTTGAAGGGGAAGTGGCGATTTGTGACCTTTGCCTCCACCGCTTCCACTTTAACTTCTTCTTTGGTGATTAGTGATGTTTTGTTTGGCCTCGGAGAGTTAAATAGTGAAAAATGACTCACATATATTAGCCAGAGAAGTATGTGACTCATACACTATCAACCATAGTGCATATTAGAAAGAAACTTTATCTAAGACAAGATCTTATTGAAACTCAGATAGGACCTGAAAGAGATCATTAACTAATACTTTTCCCTCTCCAGACTCAAGCCATGATCTAGTTCCAGCCAACATCCCTGAGGCAGGCCATTATTCCTCTCGTTTCTCTCATCCTATTATTTGCTTTGGTTTTATACAATTCGCTATGCTTTTATCATTGTATATATGAACCATCGTTCTCTTCTCTATAAAAGCACATGGTTCCTTTTATGAATTATGAAGTGTCATCTCAACCATGTTGGATAAAGACCATGGTTGAAGAGCTATGAGCTCTTGAAAGAAAGAAACCCTGGGAGTTTAGTTGCTTCCTTTTACTTAAGGTAAGTGATCGATTTGAACTTTGTTATGTTAAGGTAAAGTGTAAAGCATATGGCTCTTTTTTTTTTTGGTTAGGTACAAACTAGAGTAACAAAAGGCCTTGCTCAAGAATATTGGATAGATTTAGAGGAAACGTTGACTTCAGTCCAATTGTGAAGATTAGGACTTTGCTAGCTATTACTGAATTAAAAAGTGATCCCTATACCAGCTAGATGTTAAAAAATACCTTTCCACACAGAGCAAACATTGCATTAGTGGGCCCTATGTGATCCATCATTCAATGCAATAAGAGGGCCCATAGCTATTAATGTTGAAATAAGATTCACTTTGTTTTGTTAGGGATAAGAAGTGGAAAATGTAGCATGGCAATCAGAGACAAGTCAAGAAAAATAAGAAATTGGATAGATATATTCGTGAGTAATGTAATCATAAAAGCCCATGGAGCGGTGACAAGATAGGTAATCTACTCTTCATGGGTCCCGAAGATCCCTCCTTTCAAAGTAAGAGGACGAGTTAACTGACTGTCCATAAGGAGAAAATTGATATAGTATGGACCTTTCTTTGCAACCATCATAAAGGCACCAGAGCAATCTAGATCAGATTCACTATTGGTCCTCACTTGGGTATTTCCCTTGCCTTCGTGGAAGCTCTGAATGTCGATAGAGCTACTTCTTCACTATGTCCATAAACGACTAAGATGATTCCCATGCAATCTAAGACTGTGTCACTGCTGCAGAAGTTGGAACTTGCAATATTGAAATAGATAAAGGCCTTCCCTTTCTTTTGGGAAGAAATAGAACTTAGACAAACTATACACAAGATATTCCGACATTGGAGTTTGGTCTCTTTCTTATCTTATTTGTATTAACTCCTTAACTATCAAAAAAGAAAGAACAAGGAATGCAGAGTTGTACATAGTCTTACTTCGTCCCCTTTTCTTATCTATAGACAAGGGGGCACCCATTCAAAATGAACAAGGGCTTCTTACTCCTTCACATCTAACCACTGGGTAGACAGACTTGACTCCTTGATTGGACAGTGGTACTCGAATGATACCAAGCTTCCCTTTGTTTAGTATGAAAGAAGTAGCAAGGAATAATCTCCCTCATAGGGAGGAAAGAGGTTGACAATGCGAATTTCGACTTCAACGAAGCCGTAGAACCTTTGAGTCTTTCCCGCTTTGACCTATAAAAAAAGAAAGAAGAACTTTGGGCTCCTACTCTTCTACAATAGCCCAAAAGCTTCCTTACGGTATACCTGCTCCCAAAAGCCCATTTATAGACCGGGAAGTCCTCATAGATCGACAGATAGGAAAGGCATTAAAATATGTCTTACTACAGACAGAACAGATTCAATAGCCAAAGTACGTAAGACTATAATAACAAGAATGGCTGAGGAAGGAAAAAGAATAAGATGGAGAGGCAGATTCCCTTGCCAATCTGGCATCAGCCATTGCCATACTCTACGGAAATGCTGGATGAGAAATAGAGATCAAGTTGTTAGAGGAACGAGCCTATTGCTTGCAGATCAGTGAGGAAGAAGAGCAGGCAGAATTATCTACAAATGATCCTTCAACCAAAGACTACTTCATTATATAGACAACGAAGAGTTAAGCAAGGTGATGGAAGAGTAGCATGGAGGAAGGAGATTTTGATCCCCACATGAATGGGGGAATGTTAGCCATAAGATCATGAGGCTTTTAGTGGATAACAATAGAGAACGACTGCCATCAGTACGTGAAAAAGTGTCACAGCTGATTCAATATAAGTAGCACCTTTTTCAATAGCAGTTCATCCAAGGGAAGCTTATTTAAGCATCGTAAGCCCTTTGAGATGTCACTTCTTTCCTCAACTGCTTTCAAACAGAATTGAAAGGAATTGGGCATATTTTGTACTATAGATTCACTCTTGGTAGCGAAAGAATAACTTTAGTCCATTCCTACAATGGCATTTAGAGCTTATTCCACATCATTCGGAGATCGATAATTACTTTAGGCCACTCACTGTAAAACTAGGATAGAAATCATAGGTTAGGGCTACCTAAACCTTTCCTTCCTGCATCTATGAATCAGTCCCATCTCTCTTAATAAGATACCTTTATCTCCGTTATCCTATGCCTATTGGATAAGGAAAGCCTAACCCTTGAATTGAAACAGGCATTTATAGTGCGTAATCAATCCCTTGCGCCAGTCTGAGGCACAGCTATCCCCTTTTGATAGTAGGATAGATGACTCGGTCTAGAGCAGCTCGACTAAGCACATGATACTAAGGATTTCCCTCTCCTTTCAGTCTTTGGCTAACAACTGCTTTCTCGAACCAAATTGATCGAATTAGACGTGTTAGATATATAGCTAAAGTAGCCTAATCGATCCCTTAAAGAGTATAGAACTTGGTAAAAGTGAGTCAGCACTTACACTTCGATTTTTATCCTTTCTTCTCTTATATAATTTTGAGTTTGTAAGATTGATCCCTCCCAAATACAGTCATGAGCTTCTATACGAGAAATCACGATCTCGTAGCACCACAGCTTGGGAAACCTCTACCTTACCTCAATAAAAAATCTATTGGTGGATTATTATCTCATGAGGTAGATAGGAGCGGTCCCAGACCAAAGCCAACCCAGGACGAAAGGGGCGGTTATCATGATTGAGTCATGAGGAGCGGTCTTGCATACGGAGTGGTCACGAACAACCTGTTAAGTAGTAGCCTCAAAACTGGACTTTTCTGAGGTTGTAGAGAAGATATCATTGTACTCTTTTCTTTTAGGAGCTTGAATAGTTTTTCAAAAAACTCTTTCTTTAACTAGCTGCTAATCGTGGTTTCGACTTCTTTTTACATTACACTATTTCAAAAACCCAAGGACTTAATCATATGGATATGGCAAAGACATTTCTAAATATATTTAGTATGGAGATGTTGGCACAAGAAGGCGAACTGTCATTATATATCAATTGTTTGGTCTTGTCTCACTTAGCAGTCTTTTCTCATAGAGGAAAGAAAGATAGGCTTGGTCTTTTTCCCTTAGAGAGGCTCATTCTCCTTTCCCTGTGCTTGAAGATAGTGGTTGAATGTGTTCTTCGGTGATAATGAAAGAGGTTCTGCATTTTCGAAGTGAAAAACCTATGTAACAGTGTCAGGTGTGCCTTTTCATCTAAAGAAAAAGCAATAATACAAGGCTCACTGGAGGTAGAAAAAAGAGTTTGGGTTCACCCGATTGAAGATCTTGCTATGTAATTGTTCATCGTCTGTAATATCCTAATATAATGATGTACGAAAGTAATTCAAAAAAGGGGAGTTAGAGTAACCACCTTCGCAAACCACCATTTCTTAATGGTCAAAACTGCCATAGAAGCAAACCAAAAGATTATGAACGTTAGTCTTTCTTTATTCGACTTACTGACTCAAATCAATTGGGCTTCCTTACGGGTGATCTTTAGTTAGAAGAGAAGCCTTTCTTTTGGGTCTTCACCTATCTACTTTCATTCCACTCCTTGTAAGTGCTTTAATTTGGAGTTCAAAGAGTAACCTACCAAAAGAAATGATAGGAATACTCAAAGTCTCTCGGAAGTGACCGATACTACGATCGGCTTTGAGCCAAGAGAGGGAAATAGAACCCAAAATAGATAACGCTTTACAAAATCATTATTTCACAGTCAGTCATTGATTGACTACTATTCCCCATGAGTGAGAGGCTGGAAATGAGCCTCTGGTGCGGTCTGTTTAAGTGGTGTAATTTTCTCTGTCTTTTTATTCTTTATTTAACCTTTTGTAATGTAAAAAAGAAGCCGGGAAAAACCTTGAATCCATTATAGTGTCCTTGTCACATGCAAACATTCTTTGGAAGTACTTTTAGCATAAGAAAATAAAGAGGGAAAGGAGAATGCATTATAGTACCTAAGTCAGCTTAAGTAGAGGCAGCATAAAATGACTCAAAGCTAATTGGAAAAAAAGTGTTTTGTGCTACGTTTTGTCTTTGTTACTAAAACCATTGCTATTAAAGATTAGCAATCAAATCTTTTTAATATCAAGAGTAGACCCTCTCAAGTCCTTAATGAAAAGACCAATGTTATTAAGTTGATTGACCAAATGGGAGCTCTTATTCTCTTAATAGGAGTGAATTTTGATTCAAGAAGTGAAAGGAAAGGCTCTGGCAAATTTCCATTAAGTGCATCCATACCAAAAATCTACAGTAGCTTAGAAGCATAAGACTAAGCTAATTCATTCCCCGCGAGCTGTGCTGATGAGCTAACAAACGGAAGGATACTCGCATGGGAGGAAACCCAAGCTTATTGAATCGTCTCCAACCTTAGTTGCATCACCTTGTCGAATGGACTTATCGTTTATTGAGATTAGCACCTTTTTCAACTGAAAAGAGCTAGCGATCACTAAAACAGGTGGACTTTTTCATATTTAGCGCTACTATTGTTCCCTATGTGTATATTGTTCGAAGAATCTTTCTATGGTATGAAACATTAGCCAACAGTTTTGATTCTCTCTTGACAAAATAAGATCCACAATAACCTTTCTAGCATCTTCTTTCGAAGCTATTAACAACCAAAAAAAAAAAGATTATTCTTTGAAAAGCCAAAAGAAAGTCTGTCTCGTATCATATATAAGATAATGGCAGCTTTGAGTAATGATATTTCAAGTTAGGGAAAGATTCATGGGCTTGTGGCACCAGTTCTCCCCTCATCAATCCATAGCATATGTATATTATGCATATAAAGAAGTCGTTGGTTCTCTTTGCCATGAAGACGGGTTACTACTTGGATATTCCCTCCGATAAAAGGACTTGAAAGAAGGGCTTTTTCTACTCTTTAACTGAGCAAATCACTTTACTAAGAATAACGGGAACAATTTATCCCAATCCTTGCTCTGAACCAAGGTACGTAGCCTTTTAACATTCTCTTTCTCTCTTTCTGACTTAGTCTACCCAAGTAAATGGCTCCTTCCTATTGATAGCACATGTGAGAAAGACCCCCTAATGGGCAAACTTCACCAATTTCCCAGGAATGAGGAATGAAATAACTTATGCTATCTACTCACTCTTATAACTGAGAGGGGAAGAGTGAATACCTGGAAGATAAAGTTCTCTTATTCCCGAGATCAGGGCATCAACTGCTTAATTTAGAAGTTCATATGCGATAGCAATAGCCAATGTCGGAAGAGAAATCATTAGTGTTTTAGTTCTGCAGCTCTTGCCTTAGATGGAAAGTTGGCAAAGGCTTCAGACGCGGTCTCCAATCTCCTTTTTTGGGCATGCGTCATTTGGTCTTAAAGCCTTGATGTCCCAAGTAGTGGTTGTTTTAAAAGGCAAAGGTTAACTTTTATTAGCAACCTCAAGCAAGGTCAATTTCTTTTTGAGTTCCTGTCCTAAGTCAAGGCAATACAATACTCGGACGATAAGGATGAAGCAGTCCCACGCCTTATGTCCATACCAGATTTGAGAACTTTCGAGATGTGAATCATGGCCTAGTATAGTTTCTTACCCAACATTAAAAAGTGATGCCATATTAGCCTTTATAGAGAATCACCTATCGGCCTTCGGATCTGAGTTAGAATTGGCTAGGGGGTATGAGCGGCAGTCAGTGCTTTTGCTCTTATAAATGCCAGGTCTTTTAAATTTATGCAAAATAAGTGGTCTTAGCCTTTATGCCGCATGGTCGAAAGGGGTTCAGTGAGACCCGGGCTTAGCTCTTTGAAGTAGATGTTGAAGGAAGAAGGATCGTTGTTAGCAGAATCAGAGATCTTGGGTAAGAAGGAATGAAGAAGTTCACACCAGGCTCAGCGAAAGACGATGAGAAGGCTGCATGTAGGCGTGATCTTTCTCAATTCCCTCTTGTGTAGTGGGTCAACTCATTCTCCTTCAATGCGAGAAGTGAAAGTAAAGGGATTAGAGAATCTATAGTTTATGGTTCCCCTGTTCATTAATTGGGTCAATTCCGAATCTACATTGTGAGACCTCCTATTAATATAGAAAGCTAAAGGGATACCGCCTCCACGACATCACAATAAATCTCTTCCAATGTTATTGATCAAGAAAAGGATTTAACTCAGGCTAAGTCTCTCATTGGAAGTCTTTCCGTTCTCGATTCAATTACAACTGTTATCGCTAAAGCCCAATTTGATCCCACTTGAGAGACTGGGATAAATCCTAATCTTCAAATTGCATCAATAAGATAGATGCCTGAATCAGACATCTGACATTAGTCCCTAACCCGGCGCTCTTTGCGTGAAGACCATATACGCTCTTAGTTGCCTTTCCATATGCCAAATCTTTCTCAGCTTTCATTGATTTGGCGAGGCTCTTCATCTAGCAATCGAAGGTGAGATTTGGCTTCATTGCTTGGTTGTCGAAGATAGGAGAGATCTCAAATCAGGTTCAACCAAAAGCGAGTCATTATAGGGTTCTGCTCCTTACTTTGAGGCAGTAATACAATAGGTGTTACCATTATACAGATGGATTTTATTACAACAGAAAGTTTTTCCGACAACAACAGGGTTATAGCTTTCTGCCTATGGTCAAGCTAGCGAAGTCAAGTAAACAAGCGACATACGGATGCCCAAACTAGCAGAAAGTCGCTTCCAAAACGCCCTTTATATCCTATTATCAAGCTTTTATAAGTTCCTTTTGGACAGAGGGAATAGCCCCTGCTGAGCTGAGTGAATCCATGGTTGACCAAGTAGCATGTTAAAGGCCGATGTGATATCCAAAGCCTAAAACTGAACAATGAAGGGTTCATGAGCCAATTTCAAGGGCTAGCTCAATCTCTCATTAGGATTCTCTGCAAATGCCATCAAAAGCCCTTATCACCATGCAAGTCTTCCTTATGTGAGTTTGATGTATAGGTTGTTTGTCTAGTGTCGCCCTTGGGTAAAAATTTAGGGTAGAGTTATTCTCTATAAGAACCCCTACCACGATCATGTCTTTGCATTTGATGGTAATATATGATGGGCAGACATGCCCAGTTCCATCTGGGGTTATTTCCTCGTTAGTTAAGGTGATGTAGTTTCTCACTACAATTGATCCCAGGAGGTTATGAAATTTGTCTACAAAGACATCCTTAAGGATGTGAGCTTCAGTCAAACACTTCCAATAGGAAGTTGACTTTCAAGGCCAAGTAGTAGAGAGAGCAAATCTTCGAGGGCATCTTCTCCTTTTGTTCCACGATATCATATTCACTATGTTCGAAGTAACTTGCGAACTTCTCAGCTCTTCCTCAGATCATTTCTTTTTTTTTTTCACCTCCACTCTTGATTCTCTTCTGATATTTTAAGAGGCTTGTAAGAAATCGACCAACGGGGAGAGGAGCGAAGCTACGTTCTCCTGAAGTTATGCAGTGGACAGGATTCAAATTAGTATTGGACTGTTTTAAAGAAGCTTCAAAAGTCGGTCATTATTGCTTTGCTTCATTTGGTTATGTAATTTTAGTCATTCGTTAGTCTGATGAAGGACCAAATCCTGTGGTACCCAAATCTAGTGATCAACTGATTGCTTAGATTTCCATTCTAGTTTATCTAGCTTGAAGTGCAAACTCTCATTGCCAGCTAGTTAAACGGATCATAGAACGTACAAAATGTGCTTCCATTCCTTCACCTACTTCTATGCTTGTTTACCAATCTATTCTTATTTAGCAAGCTGTTGTAATTGTTTATGTAAAAAAAAAAAAAAACTGTGTTATAAAATGTTTTAATAAACAATTTGGAATTTTCAAAGAAGATCATGTAACACAAATTCAAAGTAAGAGTTAGGAATGGTACATATGTTGTCTCCACCTATAGCTCATATGCTCACCAAGAGTAGCCCCGAGGAAGAAATGGGATATTTAGATATCATCCATTTCGCAGATTTACCAAATCTAGTTCTTGAGATAAGAACCAATATGGATGACGACCTTGTCTTAATGTCGGTCATACGTATGCTAAACGAATCCTTTCTACACAAGTATTTTCTTGCATAAATCATTTTGTTTTTGCACAGCTCACAGGGAGTTTTCTAAATCCATTTTGACAAATTATAAAGTATCTTATATTTTTCAAATTGATTTAACAAGATCATTGATGACCATCTCTCGCACTACTCTATTGATGAAGCTTTCTTCAATAGTTATGGACGGTGGCATTATGGAATTAATTATAGCATTTCTACACTCACCTATTGTGTATCCAAGTGGAAAATACTCAGTAGATTTAGGGGTATGGTATCCCGTCTTCAGGACTTTTAACAAGTATACTACTTAATTTTCGTTGATCGAGTTCGATATGGAGTTTCCAAAGGTATATAAATGAAATTCTTGAAATTGAAACTCTTATCTCGTGACCTTGTCACTATCCAATTGAAAAGTTGTATACTTGTTATTTATTCTCTTCAAATAAAGCTTGTGAGTTAACAAATATCTCAATTTATCTGGTAATATCATCACTATGGAACCGGGGTATGATCCTAGCCCCTGCTACGGCAAACGGTGATAAAATTAGTAGTTCTTTAAATAATAAGGGAGAAGAAGACATGCTTAAATTATATTTACAATTAACAAATGGTACGTCTTGAGTTAGAACGTAGCGGTGTAGTGCACTTGCTTCCGTTGGGCTTCTAGAGTAGTTTTCGCCTTCTGTCCTACCTGCGGTTTATGCTTTAGAGGTCGCACTGGGTATAGGCTACGACTTCTAATTAACAAGTTTGACTCTTTCTCTTTCAAATCAAAGAGGTTTACATCAAGTAGATTGGAGGTTAATATATTTTCGTATCTTACCATAGTATAAACAATTTCACCTAACAATTAACAATAAAAGCCTCTAAAGACATCTCGGGAATGGGCCAACTAAGAATGCAGGATGGACTGTTTTCGGACATAGGTGTTGCACCCTCCAGGGGCTGACTGTATTATACCAACTTCATCTGAGGAAGGAATGAAAGACTCATAGAAAGCTTCATGTCTAAGATTGAGAAAGAAATTAAAATCAATACAGTACTTGCTTAGGGGCAGAAGAATTAGGTTGTTGTCAGGGCTGATGCAATTAGAAGGTAAGCAAAGAGCTTTGAGACTAGAAAGTAAGGAAAGCATGAACTACATCTAATGCCCTTACCACGAATACGAAAGACGGAGAAGGAGATCCATGTGAGAATGAAGGAGATTTCCTCTTTACAATCTTGGTTGTTTTCTACTATTTATGCAAGCATTAGACCTGATCTAAGGCTTGATGTAATTGAGCTCTAAATAGAAAGTATGGAAGAAAAAAAGCTAAGCATGAAGTCTGCCTCAAGGAAGACTAAATGAATAAGTCTTAAAACTCATAAAAGAATTGGCTTAAACCTCAATCTTAACTTTCACAGAAGGCCCAAAGTTACCATGAAATAGAATCCTATGCAATTATTGTTTTCTTAAATCAAATTCTTTCATATAGCTATCGATGATATAGATAAACTAGTTTAGCTTGAGTTTTTCTCAGGCATTGCTAGTAGGCAGAAAATCAGTAGTGCATTAGCTTATCTGTTCATTTTCAAACAACCCTTGTTTGTGCTCCTTTATCTTTTAAGCCGCTCTCACTAGCAGGGAATCTAGTACAGCATGGAAAAGCCATTCCATGATATAACGTTTCTTTATCGAAATTAGCTCTTTCAACCTCCGATAAAGTAGGAGATTCATTGACTATATCTCTCATTTAATGCTTACGTTAGATGCCTAAAAGGATAGCGAAAGGTTGGCTTGACTTAATAAAGGACAGCCTCACTACCCTCTCACACCTGTGCTCTTGTTTGGGAGTTTACTCACAAGAACTTGTGGACTGGTGCACCAAGGGGGGATCTTTCGATCACTCTGTTTGATCCAAGGAAAAACCTTTTCTTATTGATGCTTTCCCCTTGCTTCTTGCTTTCGAGCCGTAGTTTCCTACTTCATTTCAGTTTTATTTTTTATTGTGTTACTACTCAACAAGACGACATAAAAGGTTTAAGCTCAGCCTCCCGCTATGAATCAATCAACAAATGTTCATTCATTTCATTGATATTATCAATGCTTTGAAATCTCTTAGCAAATCTGACTCCAACAATTAGCCAGAGAGGAAGATTATAAGATATCTTCCTAGATCAGGGGAAGTTAAGTCGCAGCAACTCAAGAAGCCAAAGACCTCACTTAAGTACCTCTAGAAGAGCTCTTGGGTTCTATAATGACCTACGAAGAATGGAGAAGAAGAGGATGATACAAGAAGAACAGAGGCTCTCAAAGCCTCCACAAAAGATCAAAGTAATGATGAGGAAGAACAAAGCAAATATGATGAAGAAAACAAGGATGAAGTAACAAACCTTTGCCTCTTAGCTAAAGTAGATAACCTCCAAGAGGAGAATGAGATAATAAATTCTCCCTTTGCATCTACTTTTCCAATTGAAGAGTTACAAGATGCATGAAAAATAGAAAAAGAAAAGAGCCCGTAAAAGAAAAGAGCCCTTTTAGCAGCTAGCATCTATTTTCCTACAGGGGAACTGAATAGCTTTGAATGCTCCTCCACTTTCGTAGAAGCCAAGGATCAGATATTCGACTTTCTGGGAATCGAGTATTGCCTTTCTTAAATAAAGCGTTGAAATGTAATACCTCTTCTTATACTCAAAAGGGTTTCCTATTCTTCTTTTATAAATGAATATCTTTATTGAAGGCAGCTAACAGCTATGAGCTAGTAAACCTAGTAGCATTTAGAGAAGGGTTGTCTATGGAAGTTACTAGGCATCTTCTTAAGGTTATGATTGAATTGGATTTCTTCATGCCTTTGAACGAGGGAACTATGGGATGGGATTTCAAATTCCACCACAATTACCGAGGAAGAACATTGCGTTAAATTGAAAAAGGAGAACTTGACGGTAGAATGCTCCAATTAAATGGAGTTTGGGCATGGCAGGTAAGTTTGAGGAATCATACAAATAATTAGAAAGCTAGGTGTGGCAATCCGGCCAACCAAAATAAAACAAAGAAATTACATAGATAAGAATCAAAATCCTTCAAAAGGCTAATCTTGACAGTTTCCACTTTTGATTGAGAAAGTAGTGGGCCCAAAGAGCTCTCCCATAAGTGCACTGAAAGGGGGGCTGAGGTCAACCTATTATAGGCTAAAATAGAATAAAATTGTCTTTGATTGAGACTGAAAATAGATATATAGACAGTGTACAGTGTAGTCAATCTTGAGTTCAAAATGTCCCAATAATGCTTTTCGTTTTCCATGTCTTTGAAGGTTGGTAAACCCAACTGGCGATTTACATTTAATCGTCCTAAATTAGGAGAGCAAGTAACAAAGAGAAAATCTCATCCCGTGCTTTCAGGCTTAGTTCTAATAGATTCCTCATTGAAAGGGAAACCTTTCATAACAATGATCACTCACGAAACACTATCTATATCTGGAAGACTCTTGAATTAAAGATCAATAAGCATTGAATCTCTTCTGATACACTAATCAATTGAGTTGGTTGATTAGCCTAAACAGGAGATCATTCTTATCTTAGTGATAAAAAGCCGTCATACTTGGTAAGGATTTCTTCCCTTATTTGACTGGCAGTTCTAATATGATATCTATTAATAAGTTAGGATCAGAGTGAATCCACTACCCTAAGGATGAATGCTGAGGAAGAAGGAGAAGCTAAACAAGAAAGAGGAAAATTATTTCTCCATTCGATTAACAGAAGCTCCATCTTGTAGAAGACATTTTCCTTATGGTTTCAAGGAACTTTTTCAAATAACCAGCTTTCCTATCAAGAAGGCTTTCAAGCCATACAAGCAAACACTAAGAAGAATAGCTCTATAATATTGTGCCTGTGATGAAAAGGAAAAATTAAGTTATGTGTTTTTCTTTGAAAGAAGAATTAGTGCCTTCCTTCATCTCTCCCCCTTTGTTTCAAAACATAGGAGTACTTTGTGCTTTCAGGAGCAAAGATATGAAGGAGCTTACCTTACTAAGGCATTCATTCAAAGGATATTTGCCTGTCATACTTTACTTTGATTAGAATTCTTCCCCTCTCCCCCTGAGCTCCCTTGAGAGCGCAAATGAGTAGGAATTTCACTCTAGTTGAATTCCTTCTATTCTTGCCTCTTTAGCCCAGTCCCGAAGGAGGAGACCCATGCTATCAAGAAGTCCCGTCACTGAGACTGACTATTCTTGCATCTAGAAAGAGTGAAGGGATCCCCATAAATAACTTGACTTCCTCTATTCTCTTTTGCTGCTTGATTACTCATCTTATTAAGCAAAATTAAATCAATTCTCTACCTTACTGCCTATGGTGATTCATTCTGGTTTACCTATGAATCTAATTTTTGATTGGTTACTGTAATCTATTTTCTCTTTGAGCTTGGACCCTGTAAGGACTTAAACAATCACAAATGAATTATATAGTATATCCTATGACATGTTGAATCTAGCTATCCCCCTTTAAGTCTCTAAAACTCTAAGTGTAATAAGTTACTTATTATAATCAACCTAAAGAAAACCAATCTCTCAAGCTAGTAGAATTATTTTTCCTTCTTCTTATAGTGTTCAGGCCTAAGAAAACAAAGTTTAGAATGAAAGCTCTTTTAGACGTAGGCTTGAATCGAGGTTAATTCATGATTTGTGAATTAGTTGCATTTGGTAGAATCATAGATAAGAGAAAGGTGCACCTCCTTAAGAACCTAAGATGCCATAGATGCCTTCATGCCTCACATAGCTCAGGTGAATTTCTTGTTTAGCAAATAGATTTGTTTAAATGAAATGATTGATGCTTTCGTGATTAAAAAAGGAGAGTTCATGGTAATGGTTATGCTTTTTCGAAATTATCCACTCTTGTTGACTCAGCTGAGATTTCTAACGTCTTTAATTTCAAAAGAGTGCCCTCATGAGAGATCTTTTCTATCCCTATGCAATCTTTCTAAGAAGTTCTCCCCTATAAGAGATCTTTTCTGTCCTTATGCGTTCTTTCTAAGAAGTTCTCCCTCAAGGGCATTACACAAAGCTATCATTACTTCATCTAAATATAGTTAGAAAATAAAGTCATCAATGAGGAAAATATAGATATGTAGATTGGTTTTTTACTTTCCTATTTGTATTTTATTTATGCCAATTTTGTTTACCATACCAATTGATTCATATGAATAGTCCTGAACCATATTTAACTAACTCATGAAGACCCCTTCATGCCTGTACTTCAAAGGGTACTTATAATAATGACCTTTATTATGGCTATGTCTTACAAGTATCGACATTACTCTTGCAAATCAAGCAGTGCAAGCAAAAGAAGTATCTGTTAGCAGGTGCTCTGTTCCTAATAGGCTCAAAATTGGCTTCAACTGATAAGGGAGCCATTTCTTCTTAGGCATTATTAAGTAATCGATCTAGTTGGAACTCATTTGAATAGGTGGACAGCTAGCCTTTTCATGAGGGACTAATTTATGCCTCGCTCCATGGTCTATGTCCTAGCTTTTATTATGCGTTGTAGTGGATGTGAGTTTTCATCTTTCTATCTTCTATCTTCACAGTATAACAATTAGTTTGACAAGCTATTTTTATCTTCTTGTATTATAAGAAAGGGCAAGAATGTGTGCCAGAAAGGATGCAGCTATTAGGAGTTCTGGTGGGTAAGTAGACTGCTCAAGTAGGCTAAGAGACAAACCGATTGGCAGGGTGAGTTGGTCCTTAATCAGGAAACAAAATAACTCTTTATCTAAAGGCATATAGCCAGGTGCCTATCACTCAAGAACAAAGTCCTAAGAAAAGTGGTCCTCCTTCGAGTAATGTAATGACTGTCACGAACAGCAAGGCAACCGAGTCGAGCTCAAGGAATGAAGAGCTATTCAAGCTTTGGTCCTTACCTAGTTTAGTTTCATTTAGACTAAAGTGGTAATAGCATCTTTACCTCTTCTTATTCTTAGTGACATAGAAATAAAGACTAGATTTAATCGTCTTATTCATTCTATGTAATAGAAAGTAGTTGCAAGCTCCCTTTTTCTATTCTTATTCTTAAAAAGTCTAACCTACCAACTAAGACAAAGTGAGCTTAGATAAGAAAACTTGCATCAATCATAATTGTCGACCTTAGTATCAAGTAGCTTGCACGACCGGTATAGCACTAACAGAGACGAACAGAGTTTTCTGTGTCCGTCAATCTGGCTCGAAAAAGTAAGATGAAAGCCCATTGGAGTCATCCTACAAAGGAATAGAGATCACACTAGGTCTACGTAAATTTCATAAGCTCTAAGTTAGATAGAAAGCTCCTAAAAGGACTTTTTATACTATATAAGATTGTTAGAAGTATGGTTACTGATATTCGTGAGGTTTATAGATCATTGCTTAGTTTTAAAGATTGCTATGACATCAGTCTACCTTAATTTTTACAAAAAGAAATTTGTCTTTCTTCTTTATCTATCTATTTTTTGAAGGGGGACTAGCTTTTGAGTTCTTGCAATGTCTTTTTCGTCATTCAAAGTGGCATGTATCTAATGAGGTGGTACAAAGTGTCAATTTTCTTTGCTTTTAGTTTAGAATGAGTCCCTTTTACCTTTAAGTTCAAGGGATTACATTTTTCTCTATTCACTCGAGGAGTGAGGTGGACCATGAGTCATGATTCCTGAGCAAGATAATCCATGTTCCCTTCATTGCTTTGCCCTCCGTCTTTGAGAAGGAGAGTAAGGTTGCATCAATTTCATCTGGCCTTGTAGATTTGCCTAAGTCCTGTAGTGGTCTCTCAGCTAATCAATCCAAGTTTAATAGCATAGCAGGGAAGTCCGATGTATTCGGGTTCGTCTATCCTTTCGTTAGTGATTTTTCTCTCTCTAGCAATTGAATTTGAACATGTTTTATGCTTGTGGGATGATTTTAACTAACTAAGCCTTCGATTCCTTCCTGAGTTTCAGTTGGTGTAATAGCTCCTAGTGCAGTTTCACAAGTTTTTATTTACTTTCCTTCTAGAACTCATCCAACCGTGCCAATTCCTATAGTCCTAAGGCAACCTCCTGCAACAAGCTAAGTAGGAGAAAATGAAGTCTTACCATCTAGTAATAAAGCGAGAAGGACAAGACATTGGAGGATAAAGTTAGCTAGTTTAACCAAGGACAAAAGCAGTAAATGTTGAAATCTGCAATAGCTGCTCACGCACAGGTTCTAAAGCTCTAGAGCAAGTCAGTTTTGAAGATATCCATATACAGATTAAGGGGTAATTACATTGTTAAGTCCATATAGTATAAGTTCATAGCTAGGAAGCCATGGACGGCTAGGACAAGTTGATAGGTATTAGATTGCAGGTTAATAATAAATAAGTGATTTCCCTTTTTTTTAAGTATGCATGTTCCTCCAGCCTTTCTATGTTCTGTGTCACCCCTCTGGGTAAGCGTAGGAATATTTTTGGAAAGTTATATTATGGGGTATTTTTTATTAGCGTTAGTTTAAAAGTCTTTCAAATGTCGCATCGTACTCTATTGAATGCCCCTTTTGTTTTGACACTAGATTTTGATTTTTAAGAGAGCTAGCCACTCTAAGAAGTGAAGCAAGTGGGCAAAAACAATGATTATTTGTTCCTAGGACACTCTCTCATTGTTAGACCTAGCAACAAATGAAATGAAGGTATTTAAAAAAACCATATGATGATAGGAGTGAGTCTGGCTGACCTTGGATAGTGGACTCTTAGTCTGTAGGATAGAAGCTAGCCAATTACCATTCATCAAATTCCCTTTTTAGAGGTTAAGTGCTAGGGGTTAGGTTCAAGCTATAGTTGCATTCCATGCATAGGATGTCAACGATTACAGGTTCGATACATTACCAGTAAAGTAGTACATTCTAGTAGAGTCTTTCCTCCATTGTTAGGACAAGGTTCTAGTGGAGGCAATCTTAGCTCCCACATCTATAGATTTTCCTTAGTTGCTCTTAATCTAGCTCCTAAGTTAGCTCAGGATGGCAGGTCAGGATGGCAGGCCATGAAATAAATGCTTAATTAGAGATAGTGGATCCAGTATCTATCACATATGAAAGAAAGAAAGCTAAGAATGAGGAGAGGATGCGACTACTACTAAGATCTTTCAAAGGTATATGTACGGGTTGAAAGAATAAATTCCACTATCACCCAGACTGAATGAGGTTTTTTTTAACTCCCTAAGACCCTTCCTCTCCTTATGAGTCAAGTGGATTTCACTCCTCGAAGCAAAAAGATCTTAACTAGATAAATACAACCAGAATTTCTACCTATATTATTCCTGATGAAAGAATTTGAACATTTTGGCATTTATTTTACTAATTTAATTGAGAAAGACCTTGAGGGAATGCCTTCAGCGGTATTCAAGTCTCATGGAATCCATTGATATGATAAAGGGATCCCTCACCATTGGGATCTGAACTTTATACGAGAACCCAAACCTAACTCATGAAGAAGACTAAAAGGTCTTTCTTCTTGGGTTTTCAAAGCTGAGGTTTTAGCCTACTTCAAGGACTTTTTTTCATATGGAAACATCATTAGATCATAAAGATCTTCAATTGCTCATTGGCTATATGATCCCCACTATCGGCTGTGGAGAGTTTGATGACTTTCTTGGGAATATGGTGTATGAAGTGTTTTGTGGGATCCTATTATTCGATTTTTCTTTTGATGACAACAATGAAAACTTAGACAAGGATCTATGAATCTTGTAATTTTTAATCCCCCTTTTGTCCACTCCTCAATGAAGAGTCGACAGAGTTGTATGAAGCTTTACCAAATCATTGTGTAGGAAGGTCAGAGTAGTCTATTGAGGGAAGAGGGAAGAGATGTATTTTCGCCATTGGGAATAGGGTAACCTCATGGCTACTCACTCCCCTTCATAAGTGGTTAATGTTAGTCTTACACATTATCCTAATGGATGGTTTAACAACTAAAACCACTTTGGCATCTCCAAGGGGCTTGGAATATGAATCTGTTGATCTCAAAGGTAGCCACAGATAGGTGGCCTGTCAAGCTTTGATCAGCTTTGCTTCCGATCTTGTCTAGTCACTTCATATGTTTACTGTAGGCTTAGACATTAATACCCATGCCTACTTCACCGCAGCTACCATGATCATAGTTGTCACCACTGGAATTAAAATCTTTAGTTGGATTGCTACCATGTGGGGGGTTCGATACAATGCAAAACACCTATGTTATTTACTGTAGGGTTCATCTTTTGTTCACCATAGGAGGACACACTGGAACAGTTTCGACAAATTTTAGGCTGGACATTGCTCTACATGACACTAATTATACGGTTGCACATTTCCATTATGTACTTTCTATGAGAGCCGTTTTTGCTATATTTGCAGGATTTCATTATTGGGTGGGTAAAATCTTTAGCCGAACATATCCTGAAACTTTAGGTCAAATCTAGTTTTAGATGGCTTTTTTTGTGGTTAATCTGACCCTCTTTCCTATAGGCTTATTTGTGGGAATTGGATTTCCTGCGCCCACAGCAAAGGAAGGTCTGAAGGAGTTTTTAACTAGTTCAAATAGCCTTATCTCAATTGTAAGAGTGACTTGTCCTTTTTTTTTTGAATACTGGAGCAAGTGATATTCCTTGTCTGGTCTGTACTTAAGTAGTAGGATTGGCAGAAGGCATTTCTATTATGTAGGAATAGCGCTAGTTAGGTCAGTACCAATTCTCTCGGCAAGAGAAAATCCCTTTCCATATGTAGGGGCAAAGAAGCTGGCATCGGAGCAAGTGTCATAGCCTGTACCCATTTTTGGTCTAACCGCTTTTGCAGAAAGAATGCTAGTCCTTAGCAGTCAAGTTAACGAAGAAGAATTTCCTAGAGCTAACAAAATATTTTGATTTCATTTTCTTACTTATCTTCACTTGATAATGATGAAATTCTCATTTTTTGAATTATGAAAGACCCTTGCTGGAAAGGATGATTTCACTCCCTGAGACTGATTACATTTGCATGAACTACCACATAGTGGGTTGAATACTGGTAAGGAAGATTCTACACCTTGATCGTATTCTTTCCTTCTTGTTCGTCACTCCTTGCCCTTTCTGCCCTCATCTGTCAGACTAGTAAGATTGTTCAGGTACTCTATTCTTAAAAGCTGCCACCCTTGACACCACCTCTCTACTCAAAATGTGGAACCGACTTTTTGACGTTCAAGGAAAGGTGGCAATAATCCCCCTAACCATGAAATTGGACCAGGTGAAGATGTGAGCGAAGGCATGCTTTAGACTCTGCTTTGGTATACCCTTATAAATCATTTTTCTAAAGGAATGAATGGGTAGAATTAGCAAGTGACAAATGAGACTCAATTAGTAGAAAAGACTAAAACAACTCTAGGAAAGCGAAGCTCAAACCTTTCCTACGCATGCTTAAAAATAAGTGTACCAAGGTTCTTATTTTTCATTTACCAATCATATAATCTAGGTCAGATAAGATGGCCAGCATGAGGTTCTCAGTCTCACTCCCTCAAAGATGCCCTCCATAGGAAAGATCCCTTCGCATGGGTGCTAAGACTAGGCCAGCATCGGGGCAACTAGCTTTAGCTTAACCACCTGAATCCGATGCTTTCACTAAGGTTATCACTCTCTGATCTTGGAACATAGTGACAATCCGAATCGGAGGCTAAAGCTTAAACTTCATTTTTCATTCGCCCTATCTATAAAGTATAGAACTTTAGAAAGAAAAAGCTTCTTATATTACCTTGGTCTTAGCCCAAGAAATACTTCCTTGGTACCATTTCTATCCCGATGCTTGGCTTATGGAAGGGCTACTATTGAAAGGCTGACTTTCAAGGTATATTCTGGAAAGTCACCCTTGACCCTTATAACGCAACTAACTGTTTTATCTACGACCTACCGAGCACTGAGCGAATCACTTAAATAATGGTAACGGCTCCACTAACTGACTTCACTTTTGAGCATAATAAACTAGCCTTTTTCTTGAAAGAGATAGATAGAACTAAACCTATAGACACTCTATATCTCTCTTTGGTCCTTAATCTGATCGACTTCCTCGAAGTCTCGGTTCCCTTCCTTGAACTGCTAGAAGCGCTAATCTCTTCAGATTCCCTATCTACATAGCTGAATGCTTGCTTGAAAGACTTACTTCTTCTATCCCATCTCTTCCTTGACACTT
>NCQV01070979.1:6512-20003 GCA_002740545.1 Lophocereus schottii
GTGAGCAAAGGAAGGAAGTATGTGATTGATCAAAGGGATTGAGGATAACACTATCGCAACCAAGGCTAAGAATGTCCTCATGCACAAATAAATCATGCGACCCCTCGAAAGTAGTCTCAACTAGATCATGCAACGTATCAAAAGTGTCTTCTTACTCAAAACATGCATTGACCACAAACGTTAACAACAAGTGAAAAAGGCTCACACACCTCAAGCCCCGTGCACTGAGCTAAGAATCAGGTAAGGCAAAGACAACATCAGTATTTTCTACGAGTGATATGAAACCAGGTCGAGCATAGCATGTGTCAGAAGGGCATGAATTTATAGCATGGTCATAAGAATTACACAAGTCATACATAAAAGGGGCATAGTCAGATTTAACATATAAGTCACAAGGATTAGAGAATGAATATCCAGAAACGTAACTAGCCTTCTCAAACTCAAATGAATCTCAATCAATCCACTCAAGCTAAAAACATACCTTATAAACATCTTTAGCAAGAAAACCCCAATTCTAAAAAAGTGCACCCGTTTCACCATTCACACCCTCATAAATAATGTCTAAAATTTCCCATTTACACACAGAATAACAACTTTGAGTAAGAAAAGCATGTAAATGCTTAAAATATATCCAAAATAGCTCTTGTTCAAACTGGGAAAAATCGATAATCACCATTGTTTTTGCTTCAATTTTTAAAACTTCTTCCTTTTTTATTTGTTTGTAAAAAAAGCATAATTCTTAGCCAAATCCATCGGGGAAAACCAAATGTTTGATAGGAGTTCTAGGCCATGGCGCCAAAAACCTGATAGGGCTGCAAGTGCACTGTAGCATTGTAGCAAATTAAAGTCATCTCTAAAAAAGACTTGGTCAGTCTATTGGGCTTTATTCCCACAAGATAGGCTAAGTGTATTAAAATATTAGATTAAAATTAAATTAATCTATTATTCAATCTAGTGGATAAATAATCAAGGAATTATGCAAAATAAGCAATATCTGAATTTATTTATCAATCAAGCATATCTTCCACAAGAGGTTGCTTCAGAACAGCACTTCTTCCGCAATCCTATTTGAAGGTGAAGTGAAATGCCAAAATGTTGCCAATTACCTTTCGTTAAGGGCTTTTGATTTGTTTATGTTCATTAAGCATGCCATCATTAAGGCCGATTTCTTTAATTGATGTGACTTCTCAAGACTCCATACAATCAAGTCAAATTCTAGTCTTCCAGTACTAGATTTCACCTTTTAATTCTTCATTCAATACCGAAAACATACAACAAAGTGATCAGATTTCTTCCAAGATAGTAAGCATCTCAGATTTGATAAAACAAGTCAATAGATTCCAAAATACTAAGGAGATCAACACAAAACCAGGAAAATTAAAAAGTATTCACATTAATCAAATATTAAAGGAATAAAAGCTAATCCAAATTACAAAACATAAATCCTAGAATCAGAAAGAGAAGAAAAGAGAAGAAAAGAGAAGAAAAATGCCTAGCTAAAGAATGCACTTCAATCCATCGATTAGAAACCCAGTACGGAATTATTGAAAGATCTCCACATCAATTTGCTCTCTCTCCATGTAATATAGCCTAAATCCTAATCTAGATGGTGAATACAAAAGTGGATAGAATGTCATGATGAATGATGGTAGAAAATAGGTTTTTATCGCGAAAAAAGCATCAGCAATACATTAAAACACTTAGAAGTCGAAGAACTACGATGAAATGTAACAGGCTTGTGGGAAGATGGCTAGCACATTCGGACTGTGGTGCACTATAGACTGTGGTCCCCACCATGGCCTGGGCATGGTGGCTGCTGGTCAGGTCGTGCTCTCTTGTTTGTCTGATAACTTCTTCGTGGATCCTCCTGGACTATAACACTAGCTACGGTACATCCGTATTGGGTGTCTTTGGCTCTCTTTTGGTACCTTCTTTAATCCACAGGGCGTTAAACTCATCAACCTACTCACATAAAGTGGCTCGCAAATTCAAAATCTGTAAACACTTTCCAAGCAAGCAAAATCAAGCATAACAATAGAAATAAGGGCACAAACCATATAATTAAGTATCCTAATGCTGAAAATGACTCTCCAGCGCTCATGAAATATCCTTTGCAAACATGACATTCATCGCTCCCACACGCTTAAGCATTTGCTTGTCCTCAAGTAAACACTAGATAAAACTCACAAGAGGAGATGCATATAGGATTAAAAAACATAAGAACCTCCTCAAACTAGGCAAACCCATAGCACATCACAAGTAAGAATATTAATCAATGACTACCCCAAATAGTGCACAATATATTTTAAAAATCAAGAGAAGGTGGATGTTTTCAAAGAACTATGGGACCATGAGTCAAATATCAAACTTGATCACCGCCAAAGAACCACAAAGCACATCATGGAAATATAAGGAATTTTAATGCTAAGTGGGCTAGTAGAACCTCACTTTTCGGGAAACGTGGATCATTTATGCTCATATGTTTAAAATGCAGCATGGGTTTACTCAAGTGTTATTCCAAAGATGTAAACCACCATACACTTGACAGGACACTCACATTCTCCACCGCTGTGAATGCAATGTGCACAAAACAATCAAGAGGAGTTTACTTGGGTTGTAACATAGGATAAAATGGGTTAAGGGAAAGGAGGTAGACAAATAAATTTAGGTAATGTGGAGCTGTTATCCAAGTAGCTAGGGAGCAACTAACAAAGCACCAAGTAACCATGAAGTTCACCAAATCTCTAAATCCAAATGACATAATAAACGTCCTTCATGAATTAAGTAGGAAATGAGTTGACCAATAAGCAACACAAGATATTTAAATATCTAATGCCAATCATTCATTCATTCTTGTCTGTCTTTAATTCTTTTTCTTTCTTCTTTTCTGCAACAAATTTTTTCTTTTTTGTTTTTTTGCTTCATGAAGATGCAGTAAAACTCAACTACAAAAGGTGTAGCACCACTAATTGTCAACTCACAACTTAATATAGAGAGATGTAACTAATAATAACATAAGGGGAACAGTCCAAATCTATAATACCATCATCCCCTTATCAAGCAAACATACCAAGTAACCATCAAATCAATTAGCCCCACAAGCTTCGCATAAATAACTTGAGGTGAGGTTGCATAGAATTGGCTTATGGATAGGAATATGAGTACGACCAAGGGTTAAAATGGAAAAGATCACAACAAGAAAAGTATCATAAGCTCTACGGGGCTAGCAAATGGATTAATATGTAAGTCAAGGATAGGATATTTGGCCGTGTAGTTAAAATGGCTCAAGAAAGAATACATCTAACATCTCATTAAGCATTCGCATGCTAATGTGACTTTGAATATGAGTAAGGTAAGGTCTAGAGATGTAACATAAAAGTGCCATCCACATGCAAGAACATGGGACTACATTGGATAAACTATTATAAAGAAGGCTCAAAGTCTCACGGGATGTCTACCAAGGTAATAAGTAGTGCACAAGATGAAGCTCATGTACCAACATTGGTGCTAAGGAGTCCAAGGGATAACAAAGTTAACAATGAAGACAAGGGTCAAAGAAGAAATAATTACAAACTCTTCAAACATTTCCATGCCAAAGGGGCCATTCATTAGAAGTCAATCAAGCTCATGAAGACCATCATGCCTAGCAAAAGCATCATTGGAGTTAATCTCAAACCAATAAACACTATTGTTTCATCAACCAAGAAATGCAAACCTAAAATGCAACTAAATGCAACACACCATTGTAAACAAAAGAAAACCTAAAACCACATGCTCTAACTAGTAGGCAAACTAAAAACCAAAATGGAAAACATGTAATTACCCTTCCTCTGTGCTTCAGCAAAGCATTATTCAAAGGAAATAAACGTGCAGAAGGAAAAGGGGAAACAAAAGAGACTAATCTCACCAGGTTACTTGTTGGGTGCCCCTAACCTAAGGTCTTTTAAGAACCGAGGCACAAGGACTAACAGTCTCTCCATTATATCTTCAAGACTTTGCTCGCCATATCAAACACTGTCCAAGCACGTGGGAGCTTATCAACTTCTAGGTCTGTAGTTTAGAAAACACAATGTAAGAGACAAAAACCAAAATCACACTAAAGACAATATGTATCCTCTTAACCTTAACAAAGGCCTTAGAAAAATCATGTGAAGGATTAAGAAATGTAGTCCCCATAACATTATTAGGCAATTCCTCTAGGCATCGACCATAAGAGTTAATGGAGGGATCATATCGTCTAAAGTAACATCGGGACATAAAATCATTAACATTCCCACCAGGTATATCAAACATGCTATTCTTGCAGCCTAAATCCATAATAGCATCACAATCATAGGATTATCAATCGGTACATCAATGTAATACTCATGGGAAGGATATGGTAGTGAACAAAGAGGGGAAGTGTATGAACGATCAAGGGGGTTGGGGAGAACACTATCACAACAAACGCAAGAAATGCATTTAGGCGCAAATAAATAACGTGACCCCTCTAAAGGAGTCTTAGCTAGATCAGACACCATGTCAGAAGTATCTTCTAGTTCAAAACATGTGTCAATGACACCAAAGTTAACAACAAGTGTAAAAGGCTCACCCACCTCAAGCCTCGCATACTAAGCTAAGCAAATGATAAATCAGGTAAGGTCAAGACAATACCAGTGTTGTTTGCAGGTGATACAAGGCCAGGTCAAGCATGACATGCATAAGAGGGGATGAATGTATAGCATGGTCATAAGAATTACACAAGACAACCAAAAATGGGCATAATGATCTAGTATAGAACATACAAGTATTAAAGAATGAATATCCAGAAACACAGCCAGTCTCGTCAAATTCCAATGAATCCCAAGCAATCCACTCAAGTGAAAAATGTGCCTCGTCAATAGTTTTAGTAAGAAAACCCCAATTCTTGAAAGGAGCATCAGTTTCACTGTTTACATCCTCATTATTCTTCTCTCTTAATTTTTTTCTTTCTCCTTTTTGAAACATATTTTTTTTTTCCTTTTTTTTTCTTTTTGCTATGTGAAGATGAAATAGAGTCCAACCATGGAAGGTGGAGCAACACTAATTGTCAACTCATAACTTAATATAGAGATAAGCAACACATATCAACATAAAGGGAACACTCCAAATCTATAATACTATCATCCCCTTATAAAGGCAACACACCAAGCAACCATATCCTCAATTAGCCCTATAAGCTTGCCACAAATAAATTTAAAGCAAGGTTGCATAGAAATGGCTTAAGGATAGGACTCTGAGTATGACCTAGGGATGAAATGGTAGTGATCACAATAAAGATAGGGTCTTACGCTCAACGGGTCTAGGAAATGGATTAACATGTAACTCAAGGGCAGGCTATTTGGCTATGTGGCCAAAGAAAGGATGGCTCCAATCATATCATTAACTGTGCACATGCCAATGTGATTTTGAACAACAGTCAGGCAAGGCCTGGAGATGCAACATAGAAGTCAAGCACATGCAACAACATCAGACAAAATATGATGAATTAGACCAAAAAAGGCTCAAAGTCCCAAGGGATGTCTACGAAGGTCATAACTAGCCTATCAAATGAAGCTCATGTAATAACATTAGTGCTAAAGACTCTAAGTGATAAAAGCGTTCTCAGTCAAGACAAGGTTCAAAACAAGAAATACTTATAAACCCTTGAAATATTTTCACACACAAGGGGCCGGTGATCAGAAGCCAATCAAGCTCATGAAGGCCATCATGCCTAGCAAAAGCATCATTAGAGGGCATCTCAAACCTATTAACGCCATTGCACCATCCACCATGAAATGTAAACCTAAAATGCAACTAAATGCAAGACACTAGTGTAAAGAAGAAGAAACCTAAAACTATATGCTCTAACTAGTAGGCAAACTAAAAACCAAAATGGGAAACCTGAAACTACCCTTCCCTCATACTTAGATAAAACATTATTTAAATGAAATAAACGAGGAGAAGGGAAAGGCGAAATAAAAGAGACTAGTATCACCATGTTTGGTGCCGGGTGGGCCTAAGCTAGGGCCTCATAATTTTCGGGGCAAATGAAGTGACAAGGACTCCAATGTATCCTCAAGACTTTGCTCAATACATCAAAGACCGTCAAAGCACACAGGAGCTCATCAAACTTCTGGGACCACATATAAGAAAGCATAAGGTAAAAGGCAAAAACAAAAATCACACCCAAGATAATTAGTATCATCTTAACCTTATCAAAAGGCTTAGAAAAATCATAGGAAGGACTAAAGAACATACTCCACTTGACATTCTTAGGCAATTCCTCTAGGTACAAACTGTAAAAGTCGATGGGGGGATCATATCCTCCAAAGTGACCAAGGGACACAAAATCACCAAAATTCCCACGAAGCATATCAAACAGGCTATTCTTAAAGCCCAAATCCATAGTAGCATCATAAATCATGGGATTATGAAGGCATCAATCTAATACTCGAGGGAAGGAGAGGGCAGTGAGCAAAGAACGGAAGTATGCGAATGTTCAAGGCGATTGGAGAGAGCGATATCACAAGAAAGGCTAGGAGAGTCCTCATGCATAAATAAATCATGTGACCCCTGCAAAGAAGTCTCACCTACATCATGCACCGTATAAATAGTATCTTCTGATTCAATGCATGCATCCACAACACCAAACTTAACAACAAATCTAAGAGTCCCACCCACCTCAAACCCCGTGCACTGAGCTAAATGAAAGGATGAATCAGGTAAGGTTAAGACAACATCAATATTGTCCACAGGTGATGCAAAGTCAGGTTAAGTGTAGCATGCATAATGAGGGCATGAATTATACTAAGGTCATAAGAATTGCAGACGTCACACTAAATAGGCGCATATAAGATCTAGCACAGAACGTATTAGGATCAAAGAATGAATATCCAGAAACAAAACTAGCCTTCTCAAACTCAAAAGAATTCCAAGCAATCCATCTAAGTTAATAAAATGCTTATCAGCATTTTTAGTAAGAAAACTCCAATACTCCTAAACAGTACAGGTTCCATTATTTACACGCTTATCAATAATGTCCAAAATGTCCCATTTACCCACATAATAACAACTTTGAGGAAGAAAAGCATTCAAATGCTTAAAATACCTTTGAAATAATTCATGCTTGAATTAGGAAAAATGAAAAATTTCCATTGTTTTTTCTCAAATTTTTTTTAGCTTTTTTATTTTTTTGGTTTTTTTTCCAAAGAAAACAAAATGCTTGGTCAAATCTTTTAAGAAAAGCCCAGTATTCAGCACTAGAACCGCAATAACAACATAAAAAACTTGATAGGGCCATAAGTGTGTGGTAGCATTGTAGTACATCAAGGTCATAAACCCCAATGACTGGGTGAATCTACTGGACCTTATTCCCTGAAGATGGGATAAGTACACTTAAATTTGAGATTAAAATTAAATTAATCTATTATCTAATCTAGTGGATAAATAATCAAGGAATTACAAAAAATAAGTAATTTCCCAATTCAAGTATCAATCAAACACTTCTTCCATAATAGGTCATTCTAAAACCGATAACCAAAGTATCACAACTCTCTTTCAAGGTGCAGTGAAATGCCTAAATCCAACCAATTACCTTTTCTCAAGGGCCTTTGATTTATTTAGGTTCATTAAGCCTATGACTATCAAAGTCATAGTTTCTTAATTGGTGCGACTTTCTCAAGACTCCACATAATCAACTCAAATCCTAAGGTTGTAGTATTAGACTTCACCATTGAGTGGAGAGACCCAAAACATGCAAGAAAGTGAATAGATTTCTCGCAACAAATAAACATCAAGGATTCAATAAAATAAGTCAATAAATTCCAAAATACCAAGGAGATGAACACAAAATTTGGAAAATTAACAAGTATATCAAGATCAAAGAAACAAAAGCTAAGCCAAATCACAAAGCATAAATCCCAAAATGAGAAAGAGAAGAGAACAGAAGAAAGGAGAAGAGAAATGCTCAGTTAAAGAACACGCTTGAATCTGTCGATTGCAAACCCGCTGTGACTGTGAAAGTGGATGGAATGACATGATGAATGATGGTTAAAAACAAGTTTTTATTATGGAAATTGCATAAGCTAAACATCAAAACACCTGGATCCTCCTGGACCATGCTACCGTAATGGTATGTCCATGTTGGGTGCCCCTGGGCTTCTTTCGCCGCCTTCTTTCAACCGCAAGTCGTGAAAATCATCATTCTATTCACATAACATGGCCCAAAATCAAAATCTATAGCCCTGTCCAAATAAGTGAAACCAAGTGTAATCGTATAAACAAGGGCATAAATCATATAATTAAGCACATTAATGCCATAAAATCACTCTGAAACATTCATGAAACCTTATGCAAATATGACATTCATCACTCCCCATGCTTAAGCCTTTGCTTGTCCTCAAGAAAACATTAGATAGAACCAAGAAGAGGAGATACATCTAAGACTAATATACATGACAACCTCCTCAAACTAGTCAACACATACCACATCACAAATAAAAATATCAAACAATAACAACACTAAATAGTGCACAACATATTTCAAAATTAGAAGGTAGATGTTTCAAAGAAATATATGACCATGAGCTAGATACCAAACTTGATCACCTCCTGTGAACAATAAAGCACATTATGCAAGTACAAGAAATTATGTAGCTAAACAGACTTATAAAACCTCACTTTTGGAGAAATGTAGATCACTCCCGTTCATGAGTTTGAAATATGGCGTGGTTTTATTCAAGTCTTATTCCAAACATTTAAATTACCATATGCTTGCCAGGACTCTCACATTTTCTACCACTAAATATGCAATGTGCACAACACAATCAAGAGAACTTTACTTAGGATGCAATATGGACTAAAAATATTAAGGGACAGGTGGTGGATAAATAAATTTGGGTAGTATGGAGCTATTGGCTATACTAAAGCACCAAGTAACTATGAACATCCTCTATGAACCCAATAACATAATGAACATCCTCCATGAGCTAATCAGGAAATGAGTTGACCAATAAGGAACACAAGCTAATGACAAATTCAACGCCAATCACTTATTCTTTCTCTCTCTCTTTTTTTTTCTTCCTATTTTTCAACTTTTGTTTTCTTTTTTTGTTCTTTATGCATTTTGAAGATGAAATAAAACTCTACTATAAAAGGCATAACACCACCAATTGTCAACTCATAAACTTAATGTAGAGATACGTAACCTATATGAACATAAGGGGAACACTCCAAATCTATAATACTATCTCCCCCTCATCAAGCCACATAGCAAGAAATAAACTTGAAGTGAGGCCCCATGGAATTGGCTTAAGGATAGGAATATAAATATGAATAATGGCTTAATTCGATGAGACCATAACAAGAAAAGGGTCACATCCTCAACAAGGTAAGCAAATTGATTAACATGTAAATCACGGGTTGGCTGTTTGGCTATGTGGCCAAAATGACTAAAGAAAGAATGCATCTATCATATTATCAACTACGAACATGTTAATGGATTTTGAACAGAAGTTAAGGCAAGCTGTAGAGATGCAACATGGAAGCATCACACACATAAAAACATGAGACTAAATATGATGAATTAGTCAAAAGAAGGTTGTAAGTCTCATAGAATATCTACTAAGGTCATAACTAGCCCATAAAATGAACCTCATGGACCAACGTTAGTGCTAAGGGCCCCAATCTCATGCAAGATAAGGATCAAAAGAAAAAAAATACATACAAACTCTTCAAACATTTTCACACCAAATCGACCACTCATCAGATGTCAGTCAAGCTTATGAAGACCATCATGCCTAGCAAAAATATCATTAGAGGGCATCCCAAACTAATCAACATGATCTCTCCATGCACCAATAAATGCAACCTGAAATGCAACTAAATGCAAGACACCAGCACAAACAAAAAGAAACCTAAAACTAGATGCTTTAGCTAGCAGGCAAATTAAAAACCAAAATGGAAAACTTGAACCTAACCTTCCCCTATGCTTAGATAAAAGCATTATTTAAATGAAATAAATGAGTAGAAGGAAAAGATGAAATAAAAGGGACTAGTCTCACCAGGTTAGGTGCTAGATGCACCTAAGCTAAGGCCTCTTAATAACCAAGGCACATGGAGCAAGATGCACTATGTTATATCTTTAAGACTTTACTCTCCACATCAAATGCTATTAAAGCACCTAGGAGCTTGTCAGACTCTTCAGGCCACAGTTTAGAGAGTATAAGGTAAGAGGCAAAAATGAAAATCACACCAAAGATAATAAGTATCATATTAACCTTGTCAAAGGCCTTACAGAAATCGTAGAAAGGATTAAGGAATGTAGTCAAAATGACTTCCCTAGGCAAGTCCTCTAGGTAAAAACTATAAGAGTCAATGGAAGAATCATAGCCTCTAAAGTAGACTAGGGATATAAATCATCAACATTCCCACCAATCATATTACACGTGTTATTCCCACAGCCCAAATCTATCGTGGCACCCTAAAGCGAGGGATTATCAATGGGTGCATCAATGTAATACTCGTAGCAAGGAGAGGATTGTGAACAAAGAGCAGAAATATGTGAATAATCAAAGGGAGTAAGGAGAACACAATCACAATCAAGTCTAGGAAAGTCTTCATGCACAAACAAATCATATGACCCTTCTAAAGGAGTCTCAGCTAGATCAAGCATTGTATCAAAAGTATCTTATGATTCAAAACATGCATTAATAACACTGAACTTAAAAACAAACCCCAAAGGCGCACCCACCTCGAACCCTATGCACTGAGCTAAATGAAAGGATAAATTAGGTAAGGCAACACAACGTCAGTATTATCCAGGGGTGTTGCAAAGTCAGGTTGAGCATATCATGCATAACAAGGGCACGAATTTATAGCACGATCATAGCAATTATACATGTCACACGAAAAAGGGGCATAATAAGATCTAGTATGGAACACACAACGTTTAGAGAATGAATATCTAGTAATACGATTAGTCTTCTTAAAATCAAATGAATTCGAAATAATCCACTCAAGCAAGTACCATAACTCGTTAACACTTTCAGCAAGAAAACACTAATATCCTAAAAGAGTACGCATTTTACTATTCACGCTCTCATCAATAATGTCCAAAATTTCCCATTTACCATACAATAATCCCTTTTAGCAAGAAAAGCAAGGAAACACTTAAAATACGTTTAAAAAAATTCATACTTAAATTGGAAAAAATGAAAAATTGCCATTATTTTTTCTAAATTTTTTTTTAACTTTAAACTTTTTAATTTTGTTAGGTTTCTTTTTTTCAAAGAAGAAGAGAATGCTTAGTCAAACCTATAGGAAAAAACCCAATATTAAAAATTAGTCCCTAGCAACGGCATTAAAGACTTGATAGGAATGCAAGCACACGACAGAACTGTAGCAAGTCAAGGTTGTCCCCTACAAAGACTAGGTTAATCTAATGGCCTTTATTTGCTCAGATATGCTATGTGGACTAAAGTTTGAGATTAAAATTAAATTAATCTACTATCTAATCTAGTGAATAAATAACCAATGAGTTATGCAAAACATCTAATGTCTCAATTCTTGTATCAATGAAGCACTTCCTCCTCAATAGGCTGTTTTAAAACTGACAATCAAAGTAGGACAACCTTCTTTCAACGTGAAATGAAATGCCTGAATCTAACTAATTGTCTTTTCTTAAAGGTTCTTGATTTGTTTATGTTCCTTAAGCTTGCGATTATCAAGGTTGTGGTTTCTCAAATTGGTGTGACTTTCTCGACACTCCGCACAATCAAGTCAAATCCTAGAATTTCGGTATCAGATTTTACCTTTTAGTTTTTCACTAAATGCCCACGACATACAAGATTATAAACATCTAGGGTTCAATAAAACAAGTCAATAGATGCCAAAATACCAAGGAGATCAACACAAGACTGGAGAAATTAATAAGTATTTACATAAATCCAAGATCAAGCGAAAAAGCTAATCCAAATTGCAAAAAATAAATCCTAAAATGAGAAAGAGAGGAGAACAAAAGAGAAGAGAAATGCTCAACCAAAGAACATTCTTGAATCTGTTGATTGCAAACCCGGCATGGAATCCTTGAAAGATCGCCACTTCAATTCGCTCTCCCCCTCTAATCTAATCTAAATGCTAATCTAGATGGTGAATGTGAAAGTGGATGGAATGGGACGATGGATAATGACTGAAATTTGGTTTTTTATAGCGAAAAATGCATTAGCCAAATGTCAAAACGCATGGAAGTTGAACAACTACGAAGAAAACTAGCAAGCTAGGGGAAGGGGTCCACCACGGTCAGATCGTGGGGCACAGTAGCCCCACTGGTTGGGTCGTGCTCTATCATTTACCTTGCTACTTTTTCTTAGGTCTTCTTGGACCATGATACTGGCCATGGTACATCCATATTGGGGGTCGTTCGGCCTCTATTGTCACTATCTTTGATCCAAAGGCCTCACAATCATAATTTTTCTCACATAACTTGGCTTACAAAGTCTAAATCTATAAGCACAGTCAAAACAAGCAAACCAACGTAATAGTAGAAATAAGCGCATAAATCATACAATTAAGCACGCAATTGCCAAAAAGTGACTCCCAAACACCCATGAAATCATATGCAAATATGACATTCAACCAATCCAACTTTGTTTATCTTATAAAATAATGTACTGTGTACTGTGCATAATGTTAACTGAGCTACCTAATTTTGCGCAATCCTGAAAATAAAACAAGATTCCAAAATTAATTGACGTAGATTCATATATGTAATTAACACGAAAAGTTAGCCTAATATGACTGCTATAATGAAACACAATAACTAGAATTGTACCTTCGTAATGAAACTTAATCGAAATTTCTTAACTTTTACACACTCTGTCCTTAAAGAGAATTTCATCCTCAAAATTCTACAATCCACAATTCCGTAGAACAGGACATTCGTATACAATTGGCACAAATCACAGACTCACAATAGAATCAAAAACCTTACTATCCACTTAATTATAACTATCATATTGAAAAAAAAAAGAAAAAAAGTTCAGTACCCTGTCTCCACTTTACCAATCCTTTTCAAACATCTACTCACTCTATTTAGGCGGTGAGGGCAAATCGCATAGAAGAGGGGCAACTAAGTTGGCAAGGATAACCATAGAAAACTTATTTTAAATGAAAACTTCCAACTTGATACTAAAGCAATACCAACATCATGACCAATAATTATATGTCAAAAAACCAACATGAGTTAGCATGCTAGGGCTCTTCATGTATGGCAACTCAACTAGAGTAAACCAAGGTCACATCAAGGTAGTCAATTAAGTTAAGCTCATTCAAAAGCATGAAGAAATTGATATATTAAAGAATCAAGTCAATCCACCAGGGAGCTTCAATTTTCCCATTAGTGTAATAGGGATGTTATAGGGCATCATATAACATCACATCAATGATGACTGCCCTTTAAATGACATTTGAAATCATAATGACATGAAATAAAAT
>NCQV01070983.1:6051-22382 GCA_002740545.1 Lophocereus schottii
TATGACATTCTTCAACCCTAAGGGAACATAGCTCAACCTTTAATCACTTCCTTGGGTAATTTTTACGTGTAAAGCCACTCCAAAGAATAATTAGAATCCATCATCATCAGTACTTTGATTGAGCTGCAACACGAAGGTTCCTATTGCCCTTAAATCACTAAATCCACTTAATTTTCATATTAAATAACACCTCAACTAAACGTGGTTGCCCTTTATTTGGTTTGAGTGTTAAAACAAAATAATACATCACTTTCAACCTACTTGAACATGAATGAATCCTTATTTATCCTTGAGTTATATTAGCACTTAATCAATCATCAAGATTAATTCCAACCTATTGATTTCATTACTAAAATTAAGTAACAAGACTATAATTACCTTAATTACGTTACTACTACCACTCAAATTACACATTTAATCCATTCCAATTCCTCAAATAAATTTCAAGAATTACATTAAATCAAGTCTATTTCCAAAATCCTCCCAAATTTATATTTCCTCCCCTTCATCTTCTCCTTCAACTTCAAGCTCCACTTCACCCCTTTCGAACCCCTTTCAAGGCAACATCAAACCCACTTGTACAACCTCTAATTTTATTCAAAATACAACTAAAAATCCTTAAAATTCAACAAGATTAATCACAAGGGCACAACGAGCACAACTCATGCTCAATCCCTAACTCTTCCAGGAAAAATCACCACACCAACTCACTTAAATCCCCAAATTGCAATAATAGACGCTAAATTACTGGATTAAAAAGCATAGTTATTAACTAAATTAAAAGATTGAATGACTAAAGTTAGTTGAAGAGAGCCTCGGGTTCAGCTTCCAATCCACCATCGAAATAAGTCAAAGAGGAGTTGGAGGGAGGAGACGGTGGTGTAGGCGACTAATCACTACCATAAGTACATGGATATTCTAGTATAGATCAAGGTGATCCCACAAAGACTAGATCGAATTACCAAGTATTCCTTTGAATGATTGACTCAACACAATCAACATTTGGTCATAAATGTCAAATACTGCACAACAAAGTCTAACTTCAATGGCTTAAAACATCCAGGGTTAGCATCACCTAATAATTTATGGATCTAAACATGTTAAACAAGTGCTTTTCACCTTGCCCATTGATTCAATGGTCGATAACGCTAGAGAATTCACAACTTTCTTTCAAATTGGAGTAAATTAACTTGATCAAACTAATTAATAATTCTTATTAAACCTTAATCTAATCAAGTTTAGGAATATGATTATCATAAGACCACTCAATTCATAATCCTTTCTCAAACAATTATTAAATTAAGCATAATCCTAGTTTTTCCAATGCCGATCTTCACCTATCAGTACTTAGATCTAACGCCTAATGTACATACAAGAAGTTAGCTAAAATTCTCATGATAACATTTAAAAATTCCAAGGACTAGATTTAAACAAGCAACCAAGATTCCATGTGCAAATTGTTCAGACTAGCAAAATCAACAACATCACTTTAGTTTAGCAACCCCTAGACAAAGAAAACTACTCAAACATTATTTAAATAAAAATATCACCAAAATCATAATCTAACCTAAAGAGAAATTTCACAGGAAAGAGAGAAGAGAAAAAGCTTAGTCCAATCGCCTAGAAGACGATCATTCAATCCTTATTCCAAAAGCTTCTAAAACTTTACTTGATCTTGCTTCTTTCCTTACCTTAACTCTCTTAATCGATGAGTTTAGGTGGTAGATGATGATGGGACGAGGATAAAATGATCTATAGACGCCAAGGAACCAGTAAAATGGGGCTTTTAATGTTGAAATCAACTCTGTAAAACCCTCCAAACGCTTGGAACATGAACAACCACGAAATATCTAGCATACTCAGGGGACCCGTGCCTACCATGATCTGAACATGGGGTCCACCATAGATCGTGGTCCCCACCATGGCCTGGCCGTGGTGCCCACTAGTTCATTGGTTCCCCTTGTCTTGCCCTGCTGCCTCTTACTGGATGCACTTGAACTGTAGTACTGGCCACGGTATGTCCATGTTGGGTGTCTTTTGACCTCTTTTGCTACCATCTTTGATTAACAGGGCCTTAAAATCTTCATTTTACTAATATGCTTTGGGCTCGCAGGGTCAAAATCTATAAACACTTCTCAAACAACCGAAGCCATGTGGAAAAGTAGAAATAGATGCATAAATCATACAATTAAGCTCATTAATTACTTAAAATGATTCCCAAATACTTATGCAATCCTGTATAAATATAACATTCATCACTCCCCCTTGCTTAAACCTTTGCCTATCCCCGAGCAAAGCTAAACTCAAGGCAAACTAACAAGAGGATATGCATCAAGGAGTCATAAACACAACAACCTCCTCAGGCTAGGTAACTCACAGCATAGCAAAAGGATGAATATCAATCAATGGCAAACCCAAATAGTGCATAAGCCATTTCAAAATCATAAGAAGGTGAATGGCTTCGAAAAAGTATGAAGCCACAAGTCAGATAACAAATTTGATAACCCCTAAAGTAGTCATAAAGTACAACATACGAGCACAGGGAATTTATTAGAGCCAAATGGATCGGTAGCATCTCATCTTTGAAAAATGTGAAACACTCATGTGTTTGAAATATAGTTTAGGTTCACTCAAGACTCACTCTCTTAAATTCTCTATCACTAAGAATACAATGTGCACATGACAGTCAAGAGGTCTTTACTTGGGTTTTAGCATGGGCTAAAAAGGGTTAAGGAAAAGGAGTGGACCAATGAAGTTGGATAATGTTAAGCTATTTAGCTAAAAGAAATAGGAGCAACCAACAAAGAACCAAGTAACTATAAAGTTCACAAACACTCTAAACCGTAACAACACAATAAACATCCCCCATGAGTCAAATAAGAAATGAGTCAACAAAGAAAGGAACTCAAGTTATTAATATGTCTAATGTCAATCAACTTTTTCATATTTTTTTTTCTGTTTTTTTCTTCTTGTTTTCTTGAGCACAATTTTCTCTTTAAGTGTATTTTTTTTCTATTTTCCCTTTTTTAAAAAAATAAAATGGAATTTCAACTATTGAAAGGCATAGGACCACCAATTATCAACTCCTAAGCTAATACATATATACACAACTCAAACAAGAGGGGAACAAAATGAAATGCTCAATGCCATCAATCCGTTAACAAACCAACATGCCAAACAACCTTTAAGTCAATTCCCCCCAAAATCATCCACTTGTAGATGAAGTGATGCTCATCTTGGCTTCAAGGTAAGAATATGTGTTTGGCCAAGGGTGTATATGGAGGATTCACAACAAAGATGGATATAAGCTCAAAAGGGTTAGCAAAGGAGATAAACGTGTAACACAAGGGTAAGCTATTTGATTATGTGGCTAAAGTTACCAAAGAAAGAATTCTGTATCGTATAATCAACTATGTACGTGTTATGTGGTTTTAAACAAGAGTCTAGGCAAGTTCTAGAGATGCAACAGGGAAGAGTCATATACAAAAAAGAATATGAGACTAAATATGATGAATTAGTCCAAATAAGACTCAAAGTCTCACAGGATTAGAGCTGGGTAATAGGTCGTGTCGAGTCAGGTTCGTTTTCGTGTTCATATCGAACTTAAACGGGTTGAGAATTCCTCAACCTGAACCTAACCCGTTTATTAAACGGGTTGAAAAATCTTGACCTGTACCCATTTAATTTTAAACGGGTTAACTAGTTAATCCGTTTAAAATAAACATGTCAAGTTTAGTCACTTAATTGACTATTTATACATTTAATATTTTCAATTAATACGTAATTACAATGTTAAAAATTAAGTTTACATATCACATTAGATAATTACTTTTTGAAATTCCCCATATTCATCATAATTCATAATTTCTAAAAATTTTTATATTCTTAATTATCTAATAAAAAGTAAATGGATAAATAAAAAATGAAAAAATGAGTTGACTTATTTAACTCATTTAATTAAATGGGTTAAATAGGTACTTTTTCGTGTCAAGAATCTCGACCTGAACCTAATCCATTTAATTAAACAGGTTGAACGTGTCAACCCATTTAATTAAAGGGTCGAAAATTTATACCCAAACCCACTTAATCTCGTGTCGGGTTCGGGTTGGCAATCGTATTGGGTTAACTTTTCCCAGCTCTACACAGGATGCTACCTAAGTCTTAAATAGCTCATATAATGACTCTCATGTGCCAACACTAGTGGAAAGGCCTCCAAGGGGTAACAAAGTTTCCAATCAAGGTAAGGGCCAAAACAAGATATATTCACAAAACCTTCAAAAATTTTCACACCAAAGGGGCCACTCATCAAAATCACTCAAGCTCATGCTAAATATTTTGCCTAGAGAATCATCATTAGAGTTTTTATTTTAAAATTTTTTAAATTTTTTGCAAATGCAACCTAAATCCTAAATGCAAGCCTACATATAATCCAAATGTGATCCTAATGCAATGTAAACAAACATGCCTAAACTAAGATGCAACACATACAAAACATCCTTCCCCCATGCTTAGACAATACATTGCCCTTAATATAAATATATAAGGTATGAAAAGACGAAGGGGAATAGGATTATACAAAAGCACGCACCAAAAAGACTAAAATCTCTGGGAAGAAAAAGAAAGAGAAAAGAAAAAGAATCTTTGGTTGTGATGCTGAGAAAACTCCAATATTGGACTTACTCTTATAAGCAAGGGTATTGAACCAAGTAGGCTCAATGTTGACTTTGGGTCAAGGACAAGGTCCTCTTAGGTCAATATTGAGACTTTGGACCCTTAGGAATGTCCAAGTAAGCTTAGGAGAGGTGGTTAGACAATTAATAGTCCTAAATAAAGAGTTTAGATACTTTATTCTCCAAAAACCACTTCAGTAGCTCATTTTCATTTTCTAGGAAGAACAACTCATCTCACTTCCAGCTGAGTTTTGTTAATAAAAAAAAGGGGGCTCCAATTTGGGCAAATTATATATGGACGGACAACGCCAGACTTCTTGTTTCCATTAAGCCATAGAACCTCCCCAAATTCCACGTATCGAGGAAAATAGGGGTTGAAAATTGGCAACAGTCAGTGCAGGGTTTGGAATTGCATGTTTTTGATTAACTAATAATTAGGGTAACAAATGAATAAATTAGGGCTAATATTTCTTGGGCAGATGGTGGATTTTTCTAGAAGCCACCAACTAGAAAAGATCCCTATATTTCATCCAATAGAGGTAGTGGATGACTTATCCAATCTAATATTAATGCAGCTAATTCCAGCTCAGCTTCTATTTTAGACATCCCCTTTAATAATACATCACTAGTTATGATTTCATTGGTTAATTTTCTTGTAATCCTATTGATTAGTGCATGACTTGGGGAAGGGCTTACTCTATTATTTATTTGCTTGATCCTTGTAATATTTGTCAGACTTCAATTAAAAATATGAGAGCTTGATGCTTAGTATTTTTCTCAAAATTTCAAATTTCTTTATCTATCTAAGGAGGATAGTGAAGTTGAAATCATCTCTTTAATGTAATCCTTCGCGCCCTGGCTTTAGAGGATTAAAGGTTGGGTTGATCATCTCTTTTGCTCAATTGGGGTTTTTCTCTCTCTTGACTTATCTTGGGGGAGATTTATCTTCATCAACATTTGGGGCTCATCATCAAGAGTTTATACCTTTATTTGGTCAATGAATTTCACCATGGTTCATTTGGTACTAGAGCAAAAAGTTCCTTCTTCCTTCTTCTTGGTAAGCTCTAAATCCATCAATCTTTGTGATTTGATTTTCTTAAATTGTGTTATTTTCTATCCTATTTTGGTATTTAGTTCTCCATCTCTAAATGTTTTATTTAGTCCACAAAGAACCCTAATTATAACTCAAACATAATCCTTAACCAAAACGCATCCCTAGAACTCCACAAAAAATCATCACAAGAAATCCGTCAAAAATCACCCATACAAAATTTTGGCACGGCCTATCCTTTCCGCTTGGCAAACTGTGCCACATCCCTACATTCCACATTGTGCTCCAGAGATTTGGTATTTTTACCTTATAGGTGCCACTGAGCACGATCGTGCCAGACTCATTTTCACTTATTCTTGTTTGTGCCATCTCTAGCATGCTCGTCCTTCCCCTATTTCTATCCTTTACCCCTTTTTTACCTACAAACGACTACCAACCATGGCTAATGAGGGATATGCTTCTCACTCTAAGGGAATTCCTCATGCGCAAGCCCATGATATGAGGACAGATAAGGCCATTACTAGGCTTCAAGAGCAGGTAAGAAAGCTCACCAAAGAGATTGAATAAGTAAGGGAATCCACATAATGAAACCCTTATTGTCAATGCTATAATGTTAATCCTATGGACATCGCATACTCTTCCTCTCATGTAGACTTTGATGATAAGCAAAAAGGGCCTAGGAGAAGAATACATCCAAGAGATGATCTTAGGGATCTCAAAGTTAAGACTCTAAGATTTGATGGTAATCTTAATTCGGAGAACTATCTTGATTGGGTGCAAGTCATTGAAAGGATCTTTGAACTTAAAGCGTATAATGATGAAAATTCCTTCAACTTGACAATTATTATACTGAAGGGGTATGCTTCACTATGGTATGAACACTTGAAGAAGGGTAGCGCTACAAAAGCCTCCTAGATCAAAACTTTGTCCAAGCTCAGAAAGCATATGAATAAGAGATTCCTACCCTCCTCTTACAAGAAAGAACTCTACCTGAAGATTACTGATCTTAACCAAGAGAATCTAAAGGTAGAAGAGTATATTAGGGATCTTGAACAGCTCCAAATGAGGGTTAGCTTGGATTAAGAGCCTGAGCTCAGTTTAAGATTTGCTACGTTCATTAAGGAGTTATCTCCTAGCATTGCTAACAGGGTGCATCTATGATGTTACTAATCTTTTCATGATGTGTGCCTACTAGAGCTTTATTTTCATGTTTATTCTATCCTTATTTACATAAATACTTTTACTATTTGTAGCATATAGTTGCATTTGCATATTTGGAGAAAAATAATGATAAAAATAAAAACATGGGTTATTGGACCTAATTTAAGTTATAATTTTAATTAAGGGCTAAAATATTAACATTGGGCTAATTTTTAATTTGATATTGATGTGCTACTTACTATATTATTCTTCCCTATTTTTCAGGTTAAATGGATCAAGGGAAGAATTACTAAAAACGCCTCATTCCAAGCCAATGAATAACTCGGACAAGTTGCAGGAAAAAGATGAAGTAATGTCAAAATTGGAGATTGGCCGAAAGGATTTAAGCCCAAGCCCTTTTATCATTAACCCACCCCCAAAAAAAAAAAAAAAAAAACTTTTCAACACCTTAGGCGTGACCCATCTTTACCCACCTCCCTTGATTTTCTCCTTCTTCTTCTCCACAAACCCATGGCAGCCACACAAATCCCACGGCTCATCGGCATTTCCTCCATTTCCCCCTCACCACCACTACAACCTTCATCTCAACTTCCATCATCATTATATATAAATTAATCATCAATAGCAATCATCAAACCCATCATCTCCACTCTCTCTACTCACCTCCTTCATTTACTCCTCATCATAAATTCATCATCACCAGCTCACGGAACCAGCCGAAAATCATCGTTAGCCATCATCTTCTTCACCATTTCACGGCAAGACACCTCTAAAATCAACCTCATCATAAATCATGAACTTCTTCATTTTGGTGTTGGTCTGTTTCATTCATTTCACTATGGGCTTTTCTTCATATTGGTGTTATTTATTAATGACATTTGTTTCAGTATTACTATGTTAGGCTAGTTCAAGATTTTGCTTGACCGAATATTATAGTTTACCATGTGAAATCATTCTTTTTGAGATAGGTTTTGTGTGCTTAAATTTTCATATTATGTTTATGTCAATAATCTAAGTTGGTTTGGAATAATTGTTTAATGTTGAATGTTGAATTATTTTTCTTTGGCCACCTAAATAATTTTAACATTTAAATAGTGTTAACTAGTAACAACTTTTGACAATTAAGCATAAAAGAATCAAATTAGGTTTAAATTACATGAATATGCTGTAGAGGATTTAATGGTTTAGGTTAGATGAAGTTTTCCTAAATCCTAATGCATTTAGTCTTTAATTTGTTATGCTGTAGAGCAACAAGTTAAATGACTTAATAGAATTCATCACAAGACGTTCTAGGGTGTATTAAACAGTAAGGAAAAATAAAGATTACAGACATTCTTAACCAATAGTTTAACTATTGTGTAAACATAATATGTGTATCAATGCTTAAATAGCGGAACATGGTAAAATATATATGAAGGTTAAGCAATTTTCTCATCGAGTGATATTCGTTTTCTTTTATTCTGCGCAAATTTTACTTTATAATTTAGGTGCTTAATAATTTAATTATGTTGATTAGTTAGATATTTGAATATTTTATCCAATTAGCCCCCAGATTGGTTTTTTTTTTGGTTATTGTCTGAGTCATAGAGTTAAATCTTAGTAGTCTTTAGTTTAGGATTTTTTAAAATACTAGTTATTTTATTTTCAACAACTTTTTGTGTGTTATTTTTATTATTTTACTTAGTTAGAAATTTATTTTTAATTCAATATTTTTACTGGTAGTTAATTACAATTTTAGGGAGTCACAGAAACTTTTATAGAATTTATTGAATCTGTTTCAAGTTTGTTGTGATTTGTCTTCCATTTTCAGTTAAAAGTTATTTGCAGAGGAAATATTTGGTAAAAAAATCTACCATTTTAGAATCAAATTTGATATATTTTTACACATGCTACATTAAATTTTCAGAATTTTATTCGAATGTGAGGTGTGTTATTTAATTGAGTTTTTGAGTCAGTAATTTGCGCTTTTGTTTTTTTGTAAGAGTTCATTGCTTTGTAATTTAAATCTATTTTCTCATGGGATCAACCCTACTTGCCCTATCTATGGTCATTAACATACCAGGATATTTAGGTTATTGAATTTGTAGGCACTGCGATGCGCCTTATAAATTTTGCCGTTGCTGTCGGGGAAATTATTTTTGTTACTAAGTCTTGAATTTATTCTCATAATTTATTTATTTATTTTTTTACTATTTACTTTTGTTTTGAATTTTTAAAGAAATTAAACATCTCAATTGATTCTATATATTTATCTAATTGTTTCCTTTTAGGTTTACGAACGTTGACAAGAGAACAGAACGTATCAACTCTTTATGTTCACTTCTTGAACAACACCACTGTAGAATAGTTACTTGAGATTTTTGTGAACAATGAAGAAGACGAAGAAGAACCACTTATAGCGACTTTGAAGGAGTTAACTGTGCCAGATGTCACGTAACACCTGCTTGGCATTATTTTTCCTGAATTGGAGAAACTGTTGAAGTTGAATTCAGGTTTTCTCAATCTATTACCTAAGTTTAATGGTTTGTCTGGTGAAGATCCTCATATGCATTTGAAAGAGTTTTTAGTTGTTTGTTCTACTATGAGACCCGATGGGGTTGATGAGGATCAAGTTAAGCCTCGTGTTTTCCCTTTTTCTCTACATAACTTGGCCAAGGATTGGTTATATAACCTTCCTCCTGGATCTATTACTATTTGGACTTAATTGCAAATATCTTTTCTTGAGAAATTTTCCCTGCTAGTAGAATTGGTGCTATTAGAAAACAAATTTGTGGAATTAGGCAAAACTTGATTGAGTCATTGTATGAATACTGGGAAAGGTTTAAAAGACTTTGTAGTAGTTGTCCCCAACATCAAATTAATCACCAATTGCTGATTCAATACTTTAATGAAGGGCTGTTGCCAAATGACAGGGGAATGATAGATGCTGCTGGTGGAGAAGCCTTCATTGACAAAACACCTACCCAAGTTGTGACTTTGATCTCTAATATGACATAAAACTCACAACAGTTTAATACTAGATCTGACTTGGTAACCGACAGGGTTAATGAGGTTGATACTGTTTAACACCAGTTAGCAGCTTTGACCTCTAAATTAGATAAGTTGATGACCAGAGGACCTAGTGCAGGGGTAGTATGTGGAATATGCTGTATAGAAGGTCACCCTACTAACGCTTGTCCAACCTTACAAGAGAGAAATGTTAATGATATGTTTAACCATCAACTCAGGAAGTATGACCCTTACTCCAACACTTACAATGCGAGTTGGAGAGATCACCCTAATCTTAGCTATGGACCACCTAATCCACCTGGTTTTACTCGACCTTAACGATCAGTTAACCAAACTGATAAGATCTCCTTTTTGTTAGAACAGTTAATGAAAAAGATGGACCAAGATAAGAAAGACACAGAGGCTAGATTTAATTTAATGGAAACTGTCCTTAAGCAAATGAGCGAAACCCAATCCGCCTTAGGAACCTTAGTTAGTAACATGCGGTCTTAGAGTAGTAATAGGTTGCCTGCCCAACGCTTTACAAATCCTATGAATAATGTTAATTCCATAACTTTAAGGAGTGGAAAGGAAGTAGGAGAGGCCCATATGTCTAACAAAGAGGTTGAGAGTGAGAAAGAGCTGAGTGAGAAAACTAAGACCAAGGAACAAGATGAGGGTGAGAAAGAGAAGGGGGAAGAACCAAAGAGTAGGAAGCATCAAGAGATGACTCTACAGGACTTTAACAAACTCCCCCATTATGTTCCTAGACCACCCTTCCCACATAGATGTGCCCAACCTAAGCGTGATGCGGTTAATGATGAGATTTGAGAGACGTTTAGGAAGGTAGAAATCAATATTCCTCTTTTAGATGCTATAAAACAAGTGCCTAGATATGCTAAGTTTCTAAAAGAATTGTGCACCAATAAAAGAAAATTAAAAGGGAATGAAAAGATTAGTATGGGGGAAAATTTATCTGCTGTGTTTTAAAAGAAGTTACCTCCTAAGTGTAAAGACCCTAGCATGTTTTCTATGCCTTGTAAAATAGGTAACAGTAGCCTTAATAGATGTATGCTTGATTTAGGAGCTTCTATCAATGTTATGCCAAGATCTGTTTATGATTCTCTTAATCTTGGACCTTAAGAACAGACTAGCCTGGTGATTCAGTTAGCTGATAGGAGTAATGCTTACCCTGATGGTGTCTTAGAGGATGTTTTAGTCCAGGTTAATGAGCATGTCTTCCCTGCTAATTTCTACGTGCTTGACATGGGAGGGGGAGAGAATGAACCACCCATTCTACTTGGCCGACTGTTTTTGAAAACCTCTAGAACAAAGATTGTTGTGCATAGTGGGCAGCTAACCATGGAATTTGATGGCGACATGATTAAGTTTAATATATTTGATGCAATGAAATTTTCTACTGACATACATAATGTGAATGCCTTGGATGTATATGAAAAATTATCCCAAGACGTTTTCGAATTGGATAATGATGATGTTTGAAATGTGGCTATTACTCGTAGTTTGTCTAGTACTGATTTGACTGAATGTGAATATGTTTTATGTGATGAATTCGTGGATGTTATTTATGATTTAAAGTCTTTACAAAGCATGTAACCCCCTTTTCAAATGGCTAGACAAAAGTTATGTGTTAACACCATGTCAACCCAAGATACTATAGTTAAGCCTAAGTTGAAACCTTTGCCTGCTAATTTAAAATATGTATACTTAGGTGATAATGAAACTTCACCTGTGATTATCTCTAATTCTTTAACTGAATTACAAGAGGAAAAATTGATTAGAGTTCTTAGAGATAACAAGAGTGCAATAGGATGGACTTTAGCTGATATAAAAGGACTAAGCCCAACATTATGTACATATAAAATTGCCTTAGAACCTAATGCAACCCTTAAAAAGATCCTCAACGCCGTCTCTATCCTCCTATGATGGAAGTGGTGCAAAAGGAAATCTTAAAGTGGTTGGAAGCAGGGGTGATTTACCCCATTGCTGATTCTAAGTGGGTTAGTCCCATACATGTAGTCCTAAGAAAGGTGGTACCACTGTAGTGACCAACAAAGAGGGAGAGCTCATACCCACACAAGTGCAGTCAGGTTGGAGGGTATGCATTGATTATAGGAAGTTAAACAAGGCAACTAAGAAAGACCACTTTCCCTTACCTTTTATGGATCAAATGTTAGAAAGGGTAGTAGGTCATTCTTACTATAGCTTCCTAGATGGGTATTCGGATTACTTATAAGTAGCCATAGCTCCAGGGGACCAAGATAAGACCACCTTCACTTGCCCTTTTAGTACTTATGCGTTTAAACGCTGCCTTTTGGCCTTTGTAATGCACCTACTACTTTTCAACGTTATATGATGTCCATATTTTTTGATCTCATTGAAAAGATTATGGAAGTGTTTATGGATGATTTTACTGTGCATAGCAACTCTTTTGACCAAAGTTTGCATAATTTGACATTAGTTCTTAGGCACAGCATTGAAACAAATCTAATTGTGAACTTTGAAAAATGTCATTTTATGGTTGATCATGGAGTAGTACTAGGGCATATCGTTTCAAAGAAAGGTGTAGAAGTTGATAAAGCTAAGGTGGAAGTGATTCAGTCTTTGCCTTACCCATCTAGTGTAAAAGATATTAGATCATTTTTAGGACATGTAGGGTTTTATAAGCGATTCATTAAGAACTTCTCAAAAATTGCTTCTCCGTTATGTGCTTTGCTTGCTAAGGATGTTGAGTTTGTTTTTAATGATATGACTGCAAGCATGCTTTTGATGAATTAAAGAAGTGTTTGATTTTGCCTCCTATTGTTCAAGCGCCTAATTATGCCCTTCCTTTTCAACTTTTATGTGATGCATCTGATAAAGCAGTAGGGGCTGCTTTAGGGCAAAAACAAGGGAGGGAATCTCATGTGATTTGTTATGCTAGTAAGACATTAGATGTTGCACAATGCAATTATACTATTACTAAGAAAGAATTGTATGCTATTGGATTTGCATTACAAAAATTTAGATCTTATCTGCTGGGTACTAAGACCACTGTATATTCTAATCATGCCACTTTAAAATATTTAATGAAAAAGAAAAAGGCTAAACCTAGACTAATTAGATGGATTTCACTCTTGCAAGAGTTTGATTTGGAAATTAAGGATAGGAAAGGCCTAGATCACCATGTAGCTAACCATCTGAGTAGAATTCCAACTGGAGAAATTAGTAAGAATTCTAATGATTATTTTGCTGATGAACATTTATATACTGTTACTGAAGCTTTTCCTTGGTATGTGGACATTGTTGATTATTTAGTTACCAAAACCTTTCGTACTAATATGCCTAAGCATGCTAAAGATAGAATTAAATCACAAGCTGGATTCTATGTGTGGGATGAACCATATTTGTGGCGTTTTTGTAGTGACCAAGTAATTAGAAGATGTGTTGATGATTCTGAAATTTTATCTATTTTGGAATTTTGTCGCTCCCAAGAGGATTTTTCTGGCCCACAATTCACAAAGATTATTTTGAATTCTATAAAAGATGTGACATGTTTTAAAGAACTGGAAATGTAAGTGATAGAAATCAAATACCCTTATATAATATAATTGTGCGTGAGATTTTTGATGTATGGGGCATTAACTTAATGGGCCCACTTACCCCTTCGTTTCGGAACTAATATATCTTAGTTTGTGCTGATTATTTATCTAAGTGGGTAGAGGCTATTCCTACCAAAACTGATGATGCTAGGACTGTGGTTAAACATCTTAAGAACAACATCTTAAATAGGTATGGAGTGCCCAAAGCCATCATTAGTAATAGGGGAACTCACTTTTGTAATAAAACTTTGAAAGATCTACTAGGTAAGTTTTATATTACTCATAAGGTGTCAACTGCTTATCATCCACAAACTAATGGTCAAACTGAGAGCATGAATAAAGAAATTAAAGGGGTTCTAGAAAAAATTGTTAGAGCTGACAGAAAAGATTGGAGTGATAGATTAGATGATGTACTTTGGGCTATTAGGACTGCATATAAAACTCCAATTAGGATGTCACCATATAGGATAGTCTTTGGAAAAGCATGTCACTTACCTGTAGAATTAGAACATAAATCCTTTTGGGCTAGAAAGAAGTGTATTATGGATTATACGAAAGTAGGAAAGGAGAGGAAATTACAATTGCAGGAGTTAGAGGAAATAAGGTTAGAAGCCTATGACAATTCAGTCATTTATAAGGGTAAGTCTAAGGCATTCCATGATGCTAAGTTGGTTCGGAAAAAGTTTCATGTAGGAGAAAAAGTTTTGTTATTTCATTCAAAATTGAAACTATTTCCTGGGAAACTTAGATCTAGGTAGCTAGGCCTTTTTGAAGTCACTCATGTCCATCCTCATGGGGCGGTAGAAATTAGGAGTCTTGATACTAATAAGATTTTTAAGGTGAATGGTCACCGGTTGAAATGTTTTTATGAAGGAGTTGTTTGCAAAGTTGATGATATTGATTTGCAAGATCCATGACCGGAAAAGAGGTCGAGCCAATGACAAGAAATAAAGGCACTGCTTGGGAGGCAACCCAAGTCACTTTTCAGGGAGTTTATCTTTACTTACTTCATCACATTTCATATTTATTTATTTATTTAATTTTTTTTTCTTTGCATTGTGGACTAGGGGAGGGAAATGTTACCACCTTAGATATTATATGTTGTTAGAATGTTAGCTCATGCATTGCATTTATTTTTATTTTATTTTATATATACATTTTTTTTAAAATTGCATGAAATCAAAATAAAACTATGGTAATCACCATTTATTTTGTATGCATACTCCCAATTCACCTAATAACTGAATCTGAAGGGGCATTTATTTAAGGATTATGCAACAAAGAGAAGATGAAACAGAAATGTAAGGAGTCTAAACCCAACTATTGTGCAGTAAAATGCATGGATACCTAGCCTTGTAGGAAAGAGGAACGTTGCGACTAGCATAATAATATGATCTTTATTTTTCTCTAGCTTTAAACTTGATAGACTATAGCTGAAATTCTGATAGAAACTGGTTGCTTGATACTTTAATGAATGATTAACATGAGATTTTGGTCCCAACATATTTATGCCCTCTGGCTTTCCCTATCAAACATTATCCCACCATTTTTCCTATTGGATATCATGTCTTTTATATTCAATTATTTTGACACTGGCTCATTGACTTGATGCATATCATGTGAGTGATTTAAATAGGAGAAATGGGTTGTTATAGGGATTTTATTCTTTCCGCATATGGCTGCACACACACCAAAAAAAAGGAGAGAAAAAGGAAAAAGAAGAAAAATATTTATAAAAAGAGCCATGAAGCGTATCCTTATATTCTTTTTCCCCAAATTTTAAAGCATCTATTACTAAACATTATTTTCAGTGGGATATTATTTGGGTCACATATTTCCATTATTCATCTTTTGCGGGAAATTTTTATGGTTAGTGAGAATTTCAATGATATGTATCCACATTTATGTCAGGAGCACTAACCCTTATTCTCATATTTTAACCTTTTCATGAAAAGGACTAAACACATAAACCCAAAGCCATTTCTTTCTAAGCCTAAGCCCATATCTCATGTTTCATTTTTTTTTTATAGTATTCTTGTGATTAGCTATGTTGGACCTAAGTGAAAAGTCTAGATGGTAAAGGCTCCGGATGACTCATATTATTACATTCTTGCTGAGTCTAATTGGACCTATTTGATTGCTTTATGCCCAATGCCAAGTAGCACTAGGTGTGAATATCCTTAAATTTATCCAAGTCTTATCTGAGTTCCCAATTTGTAACATTTTTGTTCATTTATGATAATGCCAAAAAGTGGAATAAGGGGTATGCATATGAGTCAAGTGAGTGAAAATTTTAGTTTTTAAATTGATTTGATAAATTCTTTTCATAGTAGTATAGCATAACCATTTTTTTTTCATTTATTACGATTCTTACGTTGCATTGCATGGTTTTGTGGATACACTTGCTGGAAATGCTCACGAGATCCATACTTGTCCAACCGTGGGCCATCCGGATGTTTAAAAGGCTTGTTGCACGTGCTCTACGCAATCATGCTCCATACGAAAGTGGGTGATTTTAGTTTTTCTTAGTTTAGGTTAATAAATTTGTCGAGGGCGACAAAAGTCTAAGTGTGGGGGTATTTGTTAGAGCTTTATTTTGATATTTATTCCATCCTTATTTACTTAGATATTTTTATTATTTGTAGCATATAGTTGCATATTTAGGTAAAAATAATGATAAAAATGAAAACATGGGTTATTGGGCCTAATTTAAGTTGTAATTTTAATTAAGGACTAAAATATTAATATTGGGCCAATTTTTAATTTGATATTAATGTGCTACTTACTATATTTTTCTTCCTTATTTTTCAGGTTAAATGGATCAAGGAGAGAATTATTAAGAACACCACATGCCAAGGC
>NCQV01070986.1:12797-23307 GCA_002740545.1 Lophocereus schottii
TCCTTTGTCCATCTAAGAAGCACTCTCGAGGGCTTTCCTCAACAAATACTTCCTATAGATAAAATTGCAAGGCTAAGAGTGGATATCACTTCTTTCACTTGGAGTGATGGAAAGTCTCTATATGAAGCTTACGAAAGGTTTGAAGACTTATAACAACAGTTTGCCACCATGGTGTTCCAAATTGGCTTCTAGTATTGACCTTCTAAACTGCTCTAGAATGGGGAATGAGGATTTCTATTGATGATGTAGTTGGTGGTGCTCTTATAGAGAAGCCGATACAACGCCAAAAGCATTGTTGGAAGAGATGGCTTCTAATAATTATCACCTGTCAAGTGAGAGGGCTACCCCCAAAAGGAGTGGGCAAGTATGAGGTTGATGTTATTTTCAGTTAACAAGATGTATTCGCTTGCACAAAGACTTAATAGGGTTAGTACTTCTCCTAATTCTAGTAGCTCTTCAAGTCCTTCGGTTGTAGTTTATGTCATTTGTTAGGCTTGTGGTGTATAGGGTTACACATCCATTAAGTGCAACAATGGGGCATTATCGTTGAGCATGCCAATGCCTTACAAGGTCTCAACTTGCCATCATAGAACAATCGATATTCCAACATTTACAACCCTGGATAGAAACTACCTTGACCATTACTATAAAAACCCAAACTGACAACCCCAGAGTTATGTACAGCCACCAAGCTCTTAGCACCAAGCTCCTTACAATCTACTGTCTTAATCCCGTAGTGACAGTCAGAGTGGGAACATCTCTTGGAGAGGCTTATTTAGGCTTACACTAGGACTAACAAGAACCTCAGAAATTTATCACATTGATTAATTCCCCATTAAATAACATTTCTTACTACTAGAAGATGATAGACACTTAGATCGCGTAATTAACTCAGTATGTAAGCCACTTCTCCGGACCTAAAGGGCATTTACCAGGCTAATCTAAGTCCAACCCCAGGGGGTCACATCAATGTAGTTTTGTGAGGAGCGAGGAGTTAGTGGAGAGCACTGTAGTAGTCCTTCATGGGACAGTTTCAATTCCTGTTTCGGTAGTGACAGGTGGAATGAAGCCATGAGAGAGCCAGACTTTAAGGGAAGGAAGTTCTATTCATCTCCAATTCACCCCTACTAGCCACCTTTTCTATTCCCTAGGAAATGACTAGGTCTTGACTAGAGGCATGGTTTGTTAAGTTTATAGACATTCTGAAGAAGATTGATGGAAATGTTGCATTCCTAAAGGATTTTAATGAAGTAATCTCTTTTCAGAAATTTTTAAGGCAGCTTTGTTCTAGGAAGGGCAAGCTAGGGAAAGTCTTGGCGGTTCCTATTAGAGATGATTTGCAACACACTTATTCAGAGAAAGTTTCGAGCTAAGCTACGGGATCCTGGTAGTTTTTCTATTTCGTATTCAATGGAGGACATGTAGATTAAGAGAACTCTTTATGTGTTCTGGGTGCTACTGTGAGTGCAATGTCCTTCCCTCTACAGGAAGGTTCTACTGAAGGACCTGACACCTACAAATGTAACAATTCAGTTAGCAGATTGCTCCACCAAAAAAAAAAAAAAAAATCATATGAGTATCTAGAGGACATTCCAGTTCAAGTGGAAAAACTTAACATGCCATGTGGTTTTGTGATTATAGACATAGGTGAGAGCTTTCAAGCCCTATCATCTTAGGAAGGCCATTTCTGGCTACCACAGGGGCAGACATTGATATGCATATAGGCAGGATATCTTCCTAGCTTTGTGTGGAAAGGTTGGATTTCTAGTCCCCTCCATCCACAACACTCCCAGCTCCCTAATTCCTCTTGTTCCTACTGTACCCATTGCTTGTTCAACTGTTTCTAATGTAGAGGTGTTTGATGTGGACAAAGAGCCTTAAGAGAGATCTTTTGCCTCATTTGTTTGCCTCCATCAAATTTGGTAAGTTTTGAAGGCACTGTTGTCAGCCCCTTTGAGCTGATGCAACACCATCATTAATTGGTTTAGCTGTTTATATGAGATTTTCAAGTCAAATTAAATACCGTAAGAAAACAGTTTTCATTGTAGCACTTGAGGATCGTCTTCTCAGAGACGGGGATAAAAAGTAGGTCACTTGACTACAAATCTGAGAAAACCAAACTAATAAACTAATCAAATTTATACAAACGAACTAATAATAGTAGCTCACATTCTTTCTATCAAAATGCCAAAAAGTCAAAGAAAATGGCAACCGGTGTCATGATCAACCCCACAAACCCACCATTCACTAGCTAAAACAAGTACTAAAAAACTGAATATAAGATTAAATACATACCTACATTCTCCTCAACCATGAATCCAAAACCACAAAGGGGCAACTACTAAGTAATAAAGTAAAATAAAGATCTAAAACTTGGCTACCATTTCTACTGATCATAAAATGACAAAAAATGAGAGCAAAGTCATAAAGTTGAAAACATATGGTTTTTCTAATTGGGGAAGATCTGCCATGATGACCTTTGCCCATTTATCTTCAACTGAAACATGAGATTCAAACCTTATCTAAAAGAGAAAGAGGGGGGAGGTATGGGTGTCCCTAATCACAGTGAGCTTGACCCATATGCTTCAACAGCCCTCAGTAAACAGCAGCAAGAGGCGTTAACAGCTCGCCCAGCTTACCCAAACGGCATCCATGGTACTTCTCCAAACTCATCTAAACTGGAAACACAAAATAAGATATAGAAAAACAGAGAAAGAGAAACAAAACAAGAGGAATATAGAAGAAGATAACACCAAGCTCTAACCTACCTCCCCTCATGGAGATTGATAGCTCAGAACAACTCAAACTGAGACACAAACGAACCCAGAGAACTGGGCAATAAGAAGCGAAGTTTAATAGAAGGGGGGAATCAGATGTAGCTTAGCCCAATTTCAATCAACCTCCATTAATGGAGCTTTTGAGCTCTGTAGATGCAACGACATGAGGACACAGGGGGAAACAAATCAACATCTAATGCATCCAAAATTCAATCCTGACTTGATTAATCTCAAAGCCAAATCGCCAAATACAACTTTGGATTAATCAAATCAAAATCAATTGAGCAATTGATCTACTAGAACATATCTAAAATGGGGAGAAAAAGAGTAGGAAGAAGAAGAGCAGGGGAAAGGCAATCAGCAAACTTGATCAAATCGGGCTAATATTTGAATTTTAATTGAGTATTTCCAAACCAAACTTCCTCATTCAACCAAATTAAAACTAATACATCTAGTTAAAACCTGTTCATACAAATCTAAAATCGTAGAACCAAAATAAGAAATTCAAATGAAAATGAACAAAAAATAAATCCTAAATTTCGAAACTAAGCTGGAATTAAAAGCCTAAAAAAATCCTACTTGCGTTCAATTCGCCGCTACTACTTGGTTTATTTGGCTTCCAAGGTCGGTTCCCCTTTTATCTTAGCCTTCAATTTTGCCCCTTAATGAACGATGGTGATGTCGTTGGGTGGTGCTATGATTACCACGAGACATAGTGGGAATTGGTGGGTGGCGGTGCACAAAAGATGTTGTGGTCTGATGATGGTGTTGATGTTGCAGGTGATGTTGATGCTGATGAGTCTGGTGGTGGGAAGTTGAAGAAGAAGACCAGGAGAGGGAATGTATTAGGGCCTTCAGTTTTTAGGAGGGAGAAATGATATAGGAGGGGAGATGAGGGTAGCGTGTGAAAAGTAGGTGTCGGAAATTGGGGGGCTGTGAGTTTCTTGTTTTTTTTTTTTTTTTAAATCTCAGTTTTCCTTTTCTTGCTTTTGGGCTATAGTAGGAAATAGGTTGCGGTTAATGTTTGGGTTTTTCATCCACTTGTCCATTTCATTCTTTTCTTTCTTTTTTCCTTCTTTTTTCCGCCATTTTTCTTCATGTTCTAATATTTTTCTTTTCCTATAAAATAAAATAGTATCAAATAAAAATCTAAATATAATAATTATTTTGATCACAAATTAAATTTAAAGGTATGGCTAAAAGAATATATTTTTGGTGTGACCAAATACCGCTACATTTAAAGTTTGCTCGTCTTCAAATAAAACAAACTAAACTAATTAAAAAGAAAATGAAATACAATCCTAATTCACTTTCGTAGAAATCATAGTTGCATTTAGTGTATGCGATTTTCCAAATAGAGAATAAGGTCTTGTGAGGGTTTTCAAGTAAAACACCCATAAAATCTTTTTTAAAATAAGGGAAAATCCCTTTGATTTTTTTCAAAACATGATCATATACATAAAAATTAGGGAGATTATGTACAAAACTTAGGAAATTTCATCACCATAGTAATGAAGTTAAAAAATTATATGCAAATACAATGTATAATCAAAAGATAATCTAAGTTACAAGATGCATCCCGACTTTCATTTTTTGCCCCACACATTATATGCAATTATATGTCCACCTTGGTCCTTATGCAATATCAATTCTTATGAATGAAGTTGTACACATTGACAAGATCCCCATTTCCCTCCCTAAGTGCCTTCTTTGCTCCATTTTTTCTCTTTTTTTCTTTTTTTAAGAATGATAACGCATACATCTTAGATCCACTTGACTTATAAATATTTGAGCATTCCCTAAAATGGGGTTTTGTTAGGATGTGCAACACATTTATTTCATTGCCTAAATAGATTTATAATCAAGTAAAATAGCATATATTCAAGTCAATTAAATATATGAAATAAAAATAGTGGGTGCTTGAGCTGTTTCCTTTTTTTGACGTTTTTCAATAGCATAGAAGACAACTTTGATAAACAAAAAGTTCACGAGCCAACTTAACAATAAGACCTGAAGAATTGACCGCAAAGTGAGCGAGGTAGGGACAAGATCAAACATTTGAGGTGGGGTTATTATAAAAAATTGAATCTACATCCTTAGCTAAACTTCTCATCATGAAACTCTATTTGCATATAACTAAATAACCTAGCAACATGGGATCAATTAGCTAAGGAAGCACACAAGTCCACAAAAAAAAAACAAAAGTCTTTTTTTGAATTTTCAAAATTTTCCAAAAATATATACAAATGCATACCTCACCCCCACACTAAAATTCCACAATGTCTTCATTGTGGAAATAAGGCACCAAAAAGCAATCACATAAGCAATCCAACCACAAACCAACAACTCAAATCCACCAAATATATACAAACCTATGCCACCACCAAAACAAAAAACAAAAGAAAAATTAAAGTGCAAAACAAAAACAAATCTACTAAAACACAAAAGAAAACAAAAAGCAAAATATAAAACAAGAACTTACAAAACTAAAGAAGAACATGAACTCATAACAGCAAAGAAACAAAACACACAACTAAAACATATCACCAATTAGCAAAAATACCCAAAATAAATGAGGAACTATTAAATAAAAATCAAACAAAACATAAAACATAAAACAAAAAGACTAACAAGCATTTACAAAGCAAAATACACCATCAATAACAAAACACATAACACAACCAAGGGTGATCAATACCAACTCGGCTCAACAAATTACAAATTTCTCCTCAAAATCAATCACCTACACAATCACAATCCAAATATCCACAACTATGTACAAAAAGAAAGAAAATAAAAGAAAAAAGAGGTTAGGGAAGGCATGGAATGATCATACCACATTGGGTATTGATTATACACAAACTAATGCGTCACTCAAATAGTGTGAATGAGGTCCATGGAGATTAGCCACTCGGTCCTAGATCACAAGCTGTGAGTTATATCAAAATCCATCAATGACTGTAACAGCTTGCCAAACAATCGGGAACAATCCTCTTAGAAATTATAGAAAGAAGCATGAGGTGTAACCCAAATAAAGTGCATGAGTGGAATACAACTCAAGGCTCTCTTGAGCAAGTCAAAGCCGTAAACCCAATCAAAAGAGAGATGCATGTATGCAAAATCAGGTGCACCAGTCAATGGCTTAGCAGTGATATGACTATATGAATGTATCTACCATCTGGAGTTGCCTGAATGATCTAAATGAAGTCCAACATCTCTAAGAGATGAGTGGAGAGAACCTTTCATAGTGTCGCAAGTACACGGTGGCATTGTTGAAAATCAAGGTCAATCCCATAAAGACTAGGTTGATCTACTGGGTTATAATCTCTCAAGATACGCTAAACGAATCCAAAATTTATGAATGAAATTTAACTATGCTAGTTATCTAATCTATTAGGTAAACAATTAAGGAATTTAATCAAATCAAGTAATTTTACCACCCATGAATTAATCAACGCGTTTTTTTAGATGGGTAATTCAAAAACTGATAATCGATTTATCAAACCCCTCTTTCAAGGTGGAACGAAATTCTTAAATCTAATCAACGACCATCTCTCAAGGGTTTTTTATTAGTCTAAGATCATTAAGGATGCAATGATCAAATTTAGGGGTTTCTTAAACAGTGAATCTTTCTCAAGATCCCACGCACTTACGTCGAGTCTTAGTTTTCCAACATTTAGCTTCACCCTTCAGTTCTTCACCAAATGTCTAAAACAAGTAAGAAATTGACCAAGTTTTCTACTAGTAAATCCACATCTAAGATTCAATAGAACAAACCCAACAAATCCAAAGCACTTTTATATCAAAACAAGAATTGATTCATCCATAAGAATTAACCTTAATTCCAAGGTCAACAATCCAAAAAAATTAACATAAAAATCAATAATAATCTGAAAGTATAAAAATATAACGAGAAAAGAGAAGAGAAGAGAAGTGGAGTTGCTCAGTTGATGCATGCTAGAACTATCGTTGCAAACCCAGGATGGAATCCTTGAAATCTTCACCTTTAACTTGCTCTCAACTCTTTCTAATCTAAATCCTAATCTAATCGATGAACTTGAAGAGAGGAAAATGGAATGATGAGATGTGAGGTGTGGAAATGTGGTTGAGAAGCACGCATTTTATAGTAAAATCCCTGGAAGCCGAACAATCACGCGAATTAACGGAATTAAAACTACCAGGAAGTCGAAAAGCTGCGAGAAAACAAAAAGGCCTCGTGCGAAATGAAGACACCACGGATCGTGGCCACCACCATGGACAAGCTGTGGTGGCTACTGGCTCGACATTCTTTTGTTCTTCCTTCCTTCCACAGGCATAACAATTCAGGGCCATCTATGGGGAGTCATAAGGATGACTTTTAAGGGTCAATTCTTGATCAAAAAGGTCTTTAAACCTGCAAAAGTCATCAAAGCACTATACCTAACCCTAAAATGGGATATTTGGGGTAAAAACTAAGCATAGAATTTATGTATCCCCTAAAAATGCATCAAAATGACCCTAAAATGAGAAGTTCTATGGATACTTATCAAACTCCCCCATGCTTGAATGGTTGCTTGTCCTCAAGTAAGCACTATAGAAAATCATTAGGGGAAGATGCATCTAAGACTCAAATACATAACAACTTCCTTAAAATAGGCAAGTTATAGTATATCACAAGTAAAAGTAGCAATCAATGACAACCCCAAGTAGGGCACAAGACATTTCAAAAATCAAGAGTAGGAAAAAGTTTTCAAAAAAGTACGAAACCATAAACTCGATATTAAACTTGATCACCCCAAAGAACCACAAAGCATGTCATGCAAACACATGGAATTGAATAAAGCCAAATGGTCTAGTAGAATCTCACTGTGGGAAAATGTGAATCACTCCCACTCATATGTCTGAAATATAGCATAGGTTCACTCAATACTCATTCCAAAGATGCAATCTACCATATGCTTGTCAAGACTATCAAATTCTCCACTACTAAAATGCAATGTTCACAAAATAATCAAGAGTATTTTATATGGGTTGTAATGTGGGCTGAAAAGGTTAAGGGAAAGGAGTGGACAAATGCATATGGGTAATGTGGAGCTACTTAGCCAAGCAACTAGGGAGCAGCCAACAGAACACCAATCAACAATGAAGTTCGCCAACACTCCAAACCTCAACAATACAATGAACACATCCCATGTATTATATCGGAAATGAGTTCACACAGAAAGGAACACAAGCTATTTACATATCCAATGCTAATCACTGAGTTTTTTTTCCATTTTTTTATTTTCTCTTTTTTTTGCTTTTTTTTTGAAGCATGACTTTATCTTCCTTTTTTTCTTTTTCTTTAACATAACGTTTTTTCTTTTTGTCTTTTCTTTTTCTTTTGGTTTTGTAAAATGAAAAAAAAATTTGCAATTATTGAAAGGTATAGGATCACTAACTATCAATGCACAACCGAATATATATACACAACCAAACAAGAGCAAATCAAAGCAGATGCTCAATGTTATCAATCCTTTAACAAACCAACATACCAAAGCCACCTTAAACTCAATTATTTCCAAAAATCCCCCATTGCATAGATGAAGTGATGCTCTATAGAATTGGCATAAAGGTTAGGAACATATGTTTGGCCACTTGTTAATACAAGAGATCACAACAAACACGAATATAGGTTCAGAGGGGCTAGCAAAGGGGAAAACAAAACATGTTATACAAGGGTAGGCTATTTGGCTATGTGGCTAAAATGTTCAACAAGAAAGAATGTCTCTATCATATCATCAATTATACACATATCAACATGGTTTTAAATAAGTGTCAAGGCAAGTTCTAGAGATACAACATGGAAAAGTCACACACATGAAAGAAACATGAGACTAAATATAATGAAGTACTCCAAATAGGGCTTAAAATCTCGCTTGATATCCACCAAAGCCACAATTAAGCTCATAAAATGACTCTCATATACCAACATTAGTGCTAAGGACTTTAAGGGATAACAAAGTTCTCAAATAAGACAAGTGTTAAAACAAAAAATATTTACAAAACCTTCACAAATTTTTGCACCAAGAGGGATTGCACATCAAAAGTTTCTCAAACTTATGAAAGCTATTTTGGCTTGTAAAAGAATCTTGGGGGCATCTCAATCCAATCCACACCATCACTACATGCAATCCTATATGCAAACCTAAATGCAACTAAATGCAAAACACTAATACAAATAAAAAGAAACCTAAAAATATATGCTATAACATGTATGAAAACTAATAACCAAAATGAAAATCATGAAGTTGCCCTTCACCCATGCTTAAATAAAGCATTATTATTCAAAGTAAAGAAAAGTAGGAGAAGCGAAAGGAAAACTAAAGAGAATGATCTCACCAGGTTAGGTGCTAAGTGCACGTAAGCTAAAGCCTCCTTGCAAATGGGGCACATGGAGCCTCAGTCATTCCATCACATCTTTAAGACTTCGGTCATCAAATCAGATGCAGTCAATGCATGTAGAAGCTTCTCGAACGCCATAGCATGAGATTAGCACGCATGGCAGTGAGAGAGCATCAAGATAAGAACATTAAACAAAGTTAGCGCTCTCCTAATCAAACCAAATACAATAGAAAAATCAAAAGAGAAATCAAAGAAAGTATTCCACATGATTTTTCCAAGCTTATCCACTAGTTACATGCAATATGGGTCAATGGAGGCATTACACCCAATAAAGTAACCTAGGAACATAAAATCATCAACATTCCCACCAAGCATATTGAATGTGTTATCCTCATAGCCAAATCAACGTCAACATCAAAAATTGCATGATTATCAACAGGCACAACGATATAATACTCAGGGGAATGAAGGGCAATGAGCAAATAGGTGAAATATGGGAATGATCAAGGAGATTAGGGAGAACAGTATTATCAAAACTAAGGCTAGGAAGCCCCTTATGCAGAAACACATAACGTGACCCCACCAAGGAGTCCTATCTAGATCATGCATCTCATCAAAAGTATCTTTCGACTCAAAACATGCATCAACAATGCTAAACTTAGCAACAACTCCATAAGGCTCACCCACCTCATGCCCTGTGCACGGAGCTAAAGGAAAGGATGAATCAGGTATGGTTAGGACAACATTAGTATTGTCCCTGGGTGATGCAAAGTTAGCATGAGTATAGCATGCGTAATAAGGACACAAATTAATATCATGGTCGAAAGAATTACACAGGTCACACCAAAAGGAACCATAATAAGTTCTAGCATAAAACACAGAAGGATTAGGAAATGAATGCCTAAAAACGCGACTAGGCTTTTTAACTCAAATGAATCCCAAGTAATCCACTTAAACAAATACCATGCCTCATCAACATTTTTACCATGAAAACCCCAATACCCTAAAAGAATACGAGTTTAACTATTCAGACCCTCATCAACAATGTCTAAAATTTTCCATTTAGCTATACAATAGCCACATTGAGCAAGAAAAACATTCGAACACTTAAATTACCTCCAAAATAATTCATGATTGAATTGGGAAAAATGAAAAATTACCATTGCTTTTCTTTTCTTTCAAAAATTTTTATCTCTGTTTTTTAAAATTTTCTTAAAAAACATTTTGGTCTTTTTTTCCCAAAGAAAAACAAAATGCTTAGTCAAAGCTATCAAGAAAAAGCCAATATCCAACCCTAGTCCATGACAACGACGCCAAAAACTTGATAGGACCGTAAGCAGACAGTGGCATTGTAGCAAATCAAGGTCGAT
>NCQV01071000.1:12599-27405 GCA_002740545.1 Lophocereus schottii
TATCGCTTACTATTACCATTTTATTGTAGCTCTAGTATGTACTGGTGATGACTGATGGCACTGATTTGAATGACTTCCTACAGCCCCAAAGAGCTATGTATACAGAGTAGAGTAAGCTCTATCAAAAATTTTATGGTTCAATTCTAAATTGGTCTTATTCTGAAACTTTTTAGTGCTTGTTTACATACTTCACGTGTTCATGTCATTTTTCCTTGAGAGATCCTAATTCATTGGTATTTCTTTTTACCCTACATTTGTGCTTTATTCCCCCCCCTAGTTAATTGTCTATCTTGTGATCCGCTTGGAAGTAACAAAAGGAGGCTTACATTTACCTTTGTCTTCTTCCTCTTTTAAGGTGCTTCTGATCAAGAGAGACCTCTCTGTTTGACGGTATATAATCAAAGAAGAGCCTTACGAAGAAGGAAGCATGCAGATGGAAAGAGCATTGCTTTGAGCTGTCCTCCCAATAAACGGACAAAGAATATGAGGTACTCAAACCTCTGGCCCTCTACTTCTGATTACTTGCTCATTTGTAATTCTAGAACAGTCTGCATGCCTCACCGCAGAGGCTAAGCTCCATGGAACAGAGTGCAGAATGCACTAGGAATAAACTTAGTGTTGGCAAGAAGTTGGTTCATAGATCCAGGAGGAGTGGCTGTTGCTTTGTTTTGCTATGATTACTGTTATTGAGGTGGTAGCTATGTTAGTACAAAATGATTCTGAATGATTGCTCGTATCTATTGGTGAGTGTTAAGGTTACCGCCTTACTGGACGCAGATGTTATATTATTCTTTTGTCATCACCATGCCAGCCCTGTGTGACATGTGATGGTTGCTGCCTAATTCTAGTTGGATGGCTTATGTCATTTTTTTCCTTTCACTATTTTTAATCTTCTCTATCTTATGTTTATATATTTTGTGCAGGATGGAACTTGGTGATGATAGTGGCAAGAAGAAATATGGATCTCACACAGACCCTCTCCCGGTGCATAAGGTGTGTTGGGAGGCATCTGTGACAAATCTTCATCTTCCATTCTGTATGGGCTATGCCCTTAAATGTTCCTAGCCTAATCATAATTTATGTTTTCTTTTTCTTCTGCCTGGAAGAGGGACTCTGTTATTTGCTTTCTTTCATAACCATGGGTCATCTGGTCTTCTGAACTTTGGATTTCCAATGGCTTTTTTCGTTTTCTTTTTCAAAAAAGTTCATCAAATTGTGAACAAATCTACATGAAATATAGGATTTTGCTTGCAAGACCCAAATCCCTGTGAGCTAGGATGTCCAATATTTGCTTATCCAGAACAGAACTCAGTGTGCTTGCATCAGTTGATGTCTAGTCTCTACCTTCCTCAGTCTCTTCTCTTGTTTTATTTTTGCACTGATTATTAGAACTTGTGGAACAATCCCAGCTTTAGCATGTTCCTCCTAAGTCCTTTTCTGCTTCCGTATGTTCTGTGCAGAAGTCTCGCAAGAACCATGATGATCCAGTTCATATCATGCCACTAGATGAGATAGAAAGGCTTAGAGCTTATTATGCAGAAGTTGATGCTTTTGAGTTAACAGAGGAGGTCGCCTCAGATTCGGACTGACTAGGACCAACCGGATAGATGCTTGGTCGACATAGCAGTCACTTCAAATTTTGATGTACAGCCACTTGTAATCTGCTATTGACTAGGATCCCAGCTAAGAATCCCTCAGTAGAGTGCAGATCAGCATTATGTTTTGTCCTGTAAATTTGGAAACATGATGCATACCTGATGTTAATATAACAATTACGTCACTTACGACACTACTGCTTTCCTTGCCTCGTAAAATGTTACTTGTGTAGAAAAATTAAGAAAATTGACGAGGTGTGGATTACAGCCTCAATAATCGATCATGATAGTCGACAGGGGTTGGACCGGTTGGTATGGTTTGGCCGTTTGGGTTGGCTTGATATTGGATCTCGTTGTGGACTGATGTAATGGTTCGACTGGTTAATTAGGGTTCTCGACGGAGTTATGTGGCCTCAACTCATCTTGGATCTCCATTGAGTTATTGTATCGTTTGTCTTGACTGAATTGGTTGTGGCGTTATTTTGCTCAGAGGGCTGGATGCTAATCATCATGACACCTGTGTATAGCAACTGGTGATTTCACCCAGCGACAAATGTCACTATTCATCAGAAATTAAGTTAATTCGGATACTGAATTTGTTCGCTTCAGAGGTATAAAGTAATGGTAAGTAGCAAGAGTTAGTTGAAAGCGGGAAGAATCAATGGGCTGTTACTGCCATATTTGTTTCAACATTCAATATTAGCATACTATTTACCACTCCATACTCTGCACCCAAAAAAAAAAAAAAAAACCTGGCCCTGACCGCTTTATAACGTGCAAAATTATCATTCATAACTTCGAAGCAAACTGGCCTTTAAGGCTAGTACATGTAATCTAATAGGAGTGCTGCAATCGCATTAGTTTAAGGCTTAATTACATGTGAAGCTGAGTAATGAAGCTGTGAGCGTACATTGATAATGTAACAAAGACGATTAAAGAAATGAAAGCAAAGCCAGATCCCTATGCCGGCCTCTTTCCAGAACTCGATTCAATTCATGTGCCTCACTCTGTTTTCTGACTCTCTGCTCGACCAAAAGTGTACCCAAGTTCATAGTCGTCTCTGTAAACAGAAAAGAAAACAAAACCGCCGGCCTTGCCCACAGCACGTGACTCCCCCCATACTCTCTGTCAACTCTTTCACTGGCCCACTAAAAAAATCTTGAAAAAGTGAAAAACAACACCACCAAATGCCACCAGTTTTCCAGAAAAAACTAGCTGAAGTACCCTAGAAAAAAAGATGACTCCAAATCCATGGGCCACACCGACCACTAGAAAAACACACCCCACGTCTTCATCAAATTCTATAAATACCCACATTTTCTTTGGCTGATCATCACCGTCAACTAACCCTTCTTTAACTTGGAGGATAATTCAAGTGAAGAGCAACACACAAAGAGAAAGAGAAAGAATGGAGTCATTGCAATCTTGGGTTTCAGAGCACAAGCTCACTAGCATTGGTGAGTAACATCACTGTTAGAGCATATAATTATTTCTGGGCCTTTAATCATTAGTTTAATTGCTTGAGTTTAATTTTGAATATGGTATCAAAGCTTTCATGATCGAGAGATCTCGGGTTTAGAGCCTTTGTAGGAGCAGCGTTTCAAGCTCAAAGAGCATTTGCATGAGGGGGCGTATTAGAGTATGAACTTATTTTTAGGCCTTCCCTCTTAAATTAAACTTTTGGTCCGATTGGTTCTTGAACAGTAATCTAATATCCAAATATGTTGATTTCATTTGATGAAGTATAATGATATAATGACGTGTACTTATTTTATCTATCCATGATGAATATAATGTAGGAGCACTTTGGGCAGCAGCAGTAGGAGGGTCATTAGCGTATAATTCACGGTCGAGATCACCGTCATCCCAAATGAAGCCGAGCCTGAAGCTCATTCATGCTAGGATGCACGCACAAGCCTTGACATTGGCAGTGCTATCTGGAGCAGCCGTTTACCATTACTACAACGACAACAAAAACCACGCTCATGACGATCAACACTAAAATTAATTGAGACACTCACAAGCTCATTCGAGCCTTCTCCCATTATGTATCAATTATCAGGGCATCATATTTTCTTTGCCTTTCTCATTGAGATTATACTCAGATGATGTCTACTTCTCTCGTCTTATTTTCGTTGTATGCTTTGACTTTTTTGTACATATCATGATCATCAGCTGCTGGAATAAAAAAGCCTGGGTTGCTCCTTATTATCACGTCTTCTAGTATTTGCATTTGCCTCAATGATGGATTGACCCCCCCCCCCAAAAAAAAGCTCCAAAGGATAGTAGTCTCAAACAACAGCAAGTTTTCTAGCTAATTAACGAGTTTTTAACATGTAATTAGTGGTTTTTTTTTCACATTTTACAAACTTTATCAGATTATTTTCCGTTTTTGATAAGTTACAATGGTCAATCTCATCAAGAATCATTCGGTCGCTTATGATAGTAATTGAATTTTAAGCAGTAAGCTAATAGGCAATACAATAGCTTTTAGCTTGATAGCAATATTGGGTTACAATATGAATCTTTGGAATTAGAGCTCATAGTGGATGTCGTCAAATTCAACATCATAAAAAGATCGTTATCCAATGTAACGCCCCGAAATTAAACATATTTCACTGTTTGTATTATTCTTAATAAATCTTTGAATTAGAACTCATAAATTCGATGGTAGAGGTGATAAACCCAATGATCGGGGCGTTACCGCCATCCCAAAAAGGATAAGGCTTAAAGCAAATACTCTAGAGATGATATAGTTGAGCATAAATCAAACTCATATATATTTAACATCATAATTAACATGAGGTTTATACATCACAACTCAGCAATTACCATAAAGTTTACATCTCCATCAACTGAAGATCTTAAGTTCCAAACTATACATGTACGGCATTACTGTTGATTCATCCAGATCCCTTGCTCAACTTATATCTCCAGCTAGTTGGTTATTATAAAGGCATTTCACTGGTCATTTGCCCAAAATAAAACATGAAAAATATTTCGAACTATGAGTCGAAGCTCAGTACATGCATTCCCATACGATAAAATGATCATTGCATAAATTGGTTGGATCCACTTTGCAATTCATTTTAAGTTAAAATAGTGAATGCGATGAATTTAAACTACAATTGCTAGTTATTATCTAATAGTGAACCCTTTGATCTGTTACGATCTATGGATAGGTGTACACCTGCCAAGCCGATCGGATGACCTGGCCTGAAGACGCATGGGTAACCGGAGGGCAATGTCTTATAACTTATAACTGGTGGGCTCACTAATTATATGACAAATCACTGATTAAACCTATTCATTGATGTACTTATCAAAACATTATCATTTTGATAAATACGTGCTGATTTCTAAAGATACAGACAATGAACATACCTGAAGTCTTTATAATGCTATCTCACTTGATAATACTTATGTCCAATGGAAAACGATAGACAAGGCCCCACTTCTGCTTAAGAAATGTGGTTATAGATAAATGTAGTTAGTAAACAACTTTCACTCCCATAATTTGTAACTTTATGGAAATTGATTAATAAAAAGGGAGTCCAAAATTCAAACAATTCAACATAAGATAAGTTATACTAAAATAATTTTGAAAAATAAAAAGTTAAGGTCATTGAATTCGAAGTAAAACAAATTGGAGCAAAATAAACCAAAATGAAATAATTGAGGTGATAATGGAAATATTTTAATAGATACAAATGGAATACGGGTTTTTGATATTTCTGCAATGAATAATAGAAGGTTTAATGACAAGGAGGGTGTTGCGAGGTTCAGGAAAGCTCATATAACCTTAGCTTGTGTCATTACCTTCTTTGCTTCTCCAATTTCATTCTCATGCCTATTTAACTCGGTTTTCCAACTCAAGCAAGCTTCTGTACAAAATGAAAGTTGTTGAACTCATTAAACTTTGTAATTTCTTTGCAATATCCAGAATTATGTAGAAACTCATGATAATATTTTCAAATGCTATGATTTGTTTCTTCCCTCATATTACGGTTTGAAGGGCTACTTTAGAAAATCCATATCTTTCTCCCTCGACGTCCAATTGAGCTATAAAGCCCCAATATGAAAAGTTTAAAAAGTCTCTCAAACCTTTAATTCATAGTGTAAAACATAATTACCACAATAGAATTCTTAAATTGGGTTAGAACATAACTGTACATAGCTTGGGTCCGTCCGATGCAGTCTTGGAAAAACGGCCGTAATGTTTTCAACGAAACTTGGAATGAAGCGATTCAAAAGGCATTTGAAAGATAACGCACTGGTCTACCTACCCACCAAAAATAATAAGTTTTGGAAGGACCGATCATTACCAGTTTATTGACAAAGTGATCCCTGTTTTCTGTCAATTCACAGCCACACTGCTTTTGCTTTTTCATTTTTTTTCACATAAAGCCCCATCTAAAATCATTCCTTAAAATCATTTAACAAATCCTTGTTCCTTCTCATCACCTTAAATAGCCATATTACATAAAATCACTATGTGATCATATTTACAGGTTTTACAATCACTCTTTCCACAAAAATATTTAGAAAGCTTCCATAACCTCACTTATTTGCATTAATAATTCAAACAAGCTCTTTTGGCCACTTATGGAATTTTTCATAATCCAATAATTTTGATAAAACTCACATGTCAATAACACATCCAACCTTTAAATTACATCTAATTCAATCTAAATAACATACTTGATTCCAAAAATCAAGTTAAACCATGTATAATCATGAAACCCTAGGTCATGCCACATTCAAGTTTCCATCCAAATCACCATAATTGAGTAAAATAAGATCACCAACCATCTTTAAACTTATTCTCCATGCTAGATCACAACAATTAAATAAGCAAACACAAATCCAAACTCTCTTGATTCATACATCCTTGATCAAGCTCAAGCTCAACTCTACCATCTCCAACATCCCAAAAAATAATATAATAACATTTATTTTGATCACAAGAGCATAAATCTTAACTAGAACAATTATAAAAACAATAAATACAATAAGATCAAAATAGGGTTTTACCTCGCTTTATGCTTGGATTTAAAGAGGAAGGGGTAGTGGGAGGTGGTGTTCGATGTTGGAGGAGGTGTGGGTGGTGGCTGGTGGCAGCAAAGGTGGCCGACTGGAGTGTGGCAAGAGGGCTAAAAATAGCAGCAACTTTAGCAGGGGGCTGCCGTGGGGCTGTAGGGGAGAGAGGAAGAACAAGACTAAGATTTACTTGATGGAAAGTAATGGTTTGTTATTAACTTGATACTTGGCTAATATTTATCCATCAAAAATATCTTTGTGCTAATTAAAATTAGGTGCGAATGATGGTGATTAACTTAATTTAATTACAACAAATTTTTCGGGTCATAATTTGAGCCTAAAGCGAATCGGGCCTAAATGAATTGGGCCAAACTTAATGAATTTGGGCCCAAATTTTTGCATGGTTAACAATTAAATTTGTGTGATATTATGAAAAATAATTTATCACCTAATCATATTTATCGGGGCCTAATATCGATTCACCCGAAATTATTATGGTAAATGAAATTCGAATTGCAAAGTGGGGCCCAAATTAAATTCTTCCAACCGAGATGATTAAATGAGATAAATAAATGAGAAAAATTAGTAACATAGTTTAATTAAATAAATAAACATTATTTAGAGTCTAGTTATTACAGCCTTCCCCTCTTAAAAAGTTTCGTTCTCGAAACTTATGAGCCTTGACAAAACATGCAAGTCCATCTCAAATACATGTGTATATTTGGCTTGCATCTCATTCTCGGTTTTCCCAAGTGGCTTCTGAGAAGGTATGATTTGCCCAATGTACTTTGACTAAAGGTATCTGCTTGATGTGTAGCTGCTTAATCCTATAATCTAGTGTCTAGACCAGGTGCTCTTCAAATACTAGACCCTCATTGACAGCAATAGGTTTGGTTAAGAGAGTATGGTAAGGATCTGAAATGTACTGCCAGTGTTGTGAGGTAAGGAGTACTTTGTACACATGTTTGAGTTATATAAGCAGATATAATCGACAAGCTATGGAATTGAATCTTTCAGTGAAGTTGTATGGTCTAATAGATCTTGGCCTCAATTTAGTTCACAGTTCAACCTTATTATACCCTTAGTTGGTGAAACTTTGAGAAAAACTTAGCACCTACCTGAAACTCCAAGGATCTCCTTCTTTTATCAGGATAGCTTTTTTGTTGGTTACAAGGGTCTGTTTTCAAGAGTCTTCTGATGTCTATCACTTCATTAAGTGTTGAAGAAGATCTTTCATGATCCAAAAGATGATTTTATCGTCAATGTCTGTGTCATTTTACTCTCATGTTTCATGTGAATTTCTCTGCTACTACTTTCATAACATCGACCATTTGGAGTTCCATACTTTCTTCAAATACAAATATTGGTTCTAAGTTGTAAAGTACTATCGACTCTAGCGTAAAAGAGTTGGATCCATTGATATTTTTAGATGCTTGCCCATATGACGCCAATGGAGCATTCAAGTTCTCAAGCCCTCTCGAGAGGTTCAACTGAGTAATGACTACAGTGTTAACGGTATGTCGTGCCTTCCTTGTCAGTGCATCTGCTACAACATTTGCCTTCCTGGGTAATATTGGATCTGTAAGTCGTAACTTTTACGCAATTCTACTCAACGCCTTTGTCTCAGACTAAGCTTCTTCTGAGTGAAAATGTACTTCAAGCTTTGATGATTAATATAGATCTTACAGGGTACACTATATAAGTAATGTCTCTAAAATTTCAGTGCAATGACCACCACAGCTAATTCCAGGTTATGTGTTTGGTGATTTCTCTCATAAGAATTGAACTGCTGGAAGGTACAATTCTTGCTCGCTTGTAGCTTTCTTTAACAAATCAGTTAGGAAAGATGATCTTTGACAAATCATTCCCGAAGTCGATAATACCTTGTTAAACCGGAAAAGTTTTTGATCTCAATAACATTGGTGAACCTTAGGCACTTTGTAACTGTTTTCACCTTCTGCAAATCGACCTTAATCCCTTCCTTTGAAACCGCATGTCCCAAAAATACCTTTCTTCTAACCAAAACTCACACTTCTTGTATTTGCTATTTAATTGATGTTCCCTCAAGGTCTGCAACACCTATCTCAAGTGGGTAATGTGCTTGTTTCTGTCTTTGGAATAAATCAAAATATTGTTTATGAATACCACCTCAAACTTGCCCAAATAAGGTCTAAAAACTCTAATCATAAGATCCGTAAAGGCCGCGGGGGTATTTGTCAAGCCAAAAGACATTACGGTGAATTCATAGTGGCCAAATCTAGTCCTGAGTGCAATTTTGAGAATGTCTTTAAGTGTAATCCTAAATTGATGGTATCCTGATCTCAAGTAAATCTTGAAAAATACTCTGGCTCTTTATAGTCGATGAAATGAACCATTTATTCAGAGCACTGGATATTTGTTCTTGATGGTAGTCGTGTTTAGCTCTTTGTAATCGACACATAACCTCAAGGTTCTATCATTCTTCTTTACAAATAGAAAAGGGGCACCCCTTGGTGACGCACTTGATCTCATAAATCCCTTCTGTAATTGCTCATCTAGCTAAATCTTCAGTTTTCTAAGCTTTATTGGGGCTATATGATATGGGGCTTTAGAGATATTGGGCATCAGGGATTAATTCAATCTCAAAAATCAATTTCACTTTGTGAGACAGTCCTAGTGACTCTTTAGAAAAACATCTCTAAATTCACAAACTACTGGAATATCTTCTGCTCATTCTTCTTGTGGTTGAGTGTCAATAGCATAATACTAATACCCAGTATATCCTTGACATAACAGCTCACTTGCTTTCATAACAGAATTTAAAGGACAAGGTATTTTCTTTCTTTGCCCATAAAATATATTTCACTCCCTTGTTCATCCCTTAAAATAGCCTTAAGGTCATCACAGTCTATCTTGACCCCATGAGTATATAACCAGCTTATTTCCAGAATGATATCAAAGTCTGATAAAATTGAATTAAAACTCTTGAGAATAATATCCCGCCAATAGTAATTAGAATAAATTTACAAGAGATAGGACACTAAACTCTAGATTCATTGGGTAACTTGATTTTATGATCGATTTCTGTCTCCTTATTTTCAAGGTTCAGTTGCATGGCATAACAAGTGGAAGTAAATGAATGAGTGGCAACTAAATCAACTAATACACAAAATGGCTTTGAAATTGAACAGAGAGTTCTAGTAACTACTGTACTAAATATGACAGCTTCTTTTTCTTTTTTTTTTTGTGCTCAACACATAAGCCCTTCCTACAACTGCAGACCTTAAAGATGGGAGCTCTTGTCTACAACTTTCAGTCTTCAGGGATAGGCAGCAACGAGGTAGTGTGGCTACCTCATCACAAGCATTTGTTAGTTTCCACTCGACACTCAAGAATAGTGTGCTTAGTTCTTCCATATTTCTCACAAGGCTCTGCAAAGCCTGCAGGACGAATCTTAAGAGGAATGGGAGTAGATTTCTTCTCGTTTACACTCGCACTCGGCGCTCCCTGTTCGATCCACCACTTCTTCTGATTAATCGGATTCAGGGCCCTCAATTCAGTCTTCACTTGTTCCACTTCAGCTGTTCGCTCATATAACTCTTGATAGGTAAGGATCGGTTGACAAGCTAGCCGGTTGTGAATATAGAAAGCTAATCTCTCTTCAAATATCCTCATCTTTAGCCTTTCAGATGATACAAACTCTAGAATAAACCTGGATAGTTCTGTAAATTTGTTAGCATACTGCATCACAGTCATACTACCTCTCATCTTTAGTTCTTTTAGAAATATATTCCTAGTAAAATCAGGCCCTAAGAGCCTATTCTTAACAGCGTTCCATGAAAAGTCTACTTCCTCAGTTGGGTTAAATGCAATAATGTTCACCTTTTTATCCTCTAGAACCTCAACTGTTGTGAAAATCTTTTCTATCCCTCTAATTGATGCTTCTAGCTCCACTGGGTCAAACTTTTCATCATATACTTTAGGGTTGCATTGCCTACCCTATCTGCTAATTTATATATTAACTTTATGAGGGATTTCAGAAGTTGCTAGGGCTATTTGCTTCATAAGTTGAGACACCAAGGTCTATTAACGGTTAGAGTTCCCATATTGCTAACCAACTCAGGGGGAATTAAGAGCATTCCACTAAGAGTTATTAGCACATTACACAAAATTTGATCACCTAACCCCTAACCACGATATGAATTTTCTTCTGTGTGTGTTTCTGCATTATTTTACACTTATTCTAACATTCTGATGATCCATTTAGTTGAGTAATTCAGTCAACCGACTACAACCAACATATAAAATACATAAACGCAATAGATACAACTAGTATGGCCCAAGTATTATTAAAATATAACACAAAGCTTCATTATATCATTACCATAATCGCTCGCGTACATACATATACATGGTTCCACAAAAAATATCACATCTAACTGACCACTCAAGGTCAACCTTTACACCTACCTCCTAATTATAACACTACTTATCCCTAATAGATTAAGTCCGCCACATGCCCAAAAGTAGGCGGACTAGTCAACACAATCGGAAAGACCTGTCTAACTATATGTAATGTCATAACCTGCATAAAATTCATCTATCCAACTGGGTATACTATATACATATGGGCTGAAATATGTAATGTCATATCCTGCATAAAATTCATCTATCCAACTGGGTATACTATATACATATGGGCTGAAAAAGTAATCTATCTAGGATGTCAACATAAAATATAAATCAATCCATTGATCCCCAGATGGATCATAGTCTAGGTCAGACTCATCCCCAGTCTCCCGGCCCGAGTTAAAATTGTTATCTAAAACACTAATCTCTACATTCTCATCATCATGATCAAGCTGATGCTCCTCCAATTCGGGGTCCTTCTTTGAGTCTTCCACGAGGTCACCATCAAAGCTAAACTATGGTGTATTAGGAAGATCCATAATAATGTGGACCTCATTTGATCCATCAAATGTAGGGATTCCCTCTCTAGGTCCCGATGGCTTTGGGTTGTCAAGCGGCTGAGGAGTGCTCGGTGCAAGTGGTGATAGTGGGTGCTATACAAAGTGAAATTAAAATATATACTACAGAATGTCCATGTTATTTCCTCCTAGGTCCAACTCCTCCTTTAATAACAGTTCGGTGATAATGTTAGCCTAAGTCTCGTAAAACTAAAATCTAGGTTTGTCCCGTCCCAAGGCTCGAGTTGTCATAAAGTCATGATGTTGGGTCCCAAACTCGACCCAAAGCCCAACTATAAATAAGGTCCACAGCAGCCTACAGGTATGGACCATAACACTATGAAACTCATAAATAGGGTCTGCATATGGGCTACCATACTAGCATATAGTAAAGAGATCTGAATGGCCACAGAAGTACTTGATATCATATTCACTGCATATGGATCCACCCAACGAGAAGGAACATAAGTCAAGAACATGGGAGAGATAAACAGACATTTCTACTATCATAAGTTTCTAATGTCATAAATCTCCAACAACATCACAATAACCCTTACTAACCAACTTTTTCATTTTCCTAACTTGACTCTCCATACTCCATATTCCATCAAGGAAGATCAAACCTGACTCTGATACCAAAACTGTAACGCCTCCAAATTAAACATGTTTTACTGTTTATATTCTCCTTAATAAATTCCTGAATTAGGACTAATGAATTCGATGATAGAGGTGATAAACCTAATAATCAGGACGTCACTGCCATCCCAAGAAGGATAAAGCCTAAAGCAAGTACTCTAAGGAGGATATAGTTGAATATAAATCAAACTCATATGCATGTAACATCATAACTAACATGAGGCTTATACATCACAATTAAGCAATTACTATAAAGTTTGCTTCTCCATCAACTGAAGATCTCATGCTCCAAACTATACATGCATGACATTACTGTTGATCCATCCAGATCCCTTGCTCAACTTATTTCTCCAGCTGGTTCGTTATCATGAAGGCATTTCACTGGTCATTTGCCCAAAACAAAACATGAAAAACATTTTGGACTGTGAGCCAAAGCTCAGTACATGCATTCCCATACGGTGAAATGATCATTGCATAAATTGGTAGAGCCCAATTTGCAATTCATTTTAAGTTAGAACAGTGAATGCGATGAATGTAAACTCCAATTGCTGGTTATTATCTAATAGTAAACCTCTTGATACTGTTACGATCTATGGAAATGTGTACACCTGTCAAGCTGATCGAATGACTTGGCCTGAAGCCGCGTGGGTAACTAGAGGGCAATGCCCTATAATTGATAACTGGTGCGCTTAACTAATTAGATGCCAAATTGCTAATTAAACTGATTCATTGTTGTACTTATCAGAATATTATCAATTTGATAAATACATACTGATTTTTAAAGGTACAGACAATAAACGTACCTGAAGTCTTTAGAATACAATCTCACTTGATAATACTTATGTACAATGGAAAACGATAGACTAAGTCCCGTTTCTGCTTAAGAAGTGTGGATATAGATAAATGTAGTTAGTAAACAAATTGCACTCCCATAATTTGTAACTTTAAGAAAATTGATCAATAAAAAGGGAATCCACAATTCAAACAATTCAACTTAAGATAAGTTATACTAAAATGATTTTGAAAAATAAAAAGTTAGGGTCATTGAACTCGAAGTAAAACAAATTGAAGTAAAATAGACCAAAATGAAATAATTGAGGTGATAATGGAAGTATTTTAATGGATACAAATCGAATATGTGTTTTTGATGTTTTTGCAATGAATAATAGAAGGTTTAATAACAAGAGGAAACCTTAGCTTGTGTCATTACCCTCTTTACTTCTCCAATTTCATTCTCATGCCCATTTACCTCGGTTCTTCAACCCAAGTAAGCTTCTATACAAAATGAAAGTGGTTGGAGTCACTAAACTTTGTAATTTCTTTGCAATATCCATAATTATGTAGAAACTCCTGATAATATTTTCAAATGCCAAAATTTATTTCTTCCCTCATATTACAGTTTGAAGGTTTACTTTAGAAAATCCATATCTTTCTCCCCTGACCTCCAATTGAACTACAAAACCCCAATATGACATGTTTAGAAAGCCTCTCAAAACTTTTGTTCATGGTGTAAAACATAATTACCACAACAGAATTCTTAAAATTGGGTTAGAACACAACTGTACATAACTTGGGTCCATTCTGCGTAGTTTTGGAAAAATGGCCATAACTTTTTTCACAAAACTTGGAATGAAGAGGTTTAAAAGGAATTTGAAAGATAACTCACTAATCTATATACCCACCAAAAATTCATAATTTTTGGATCGGCCGATCATTACCAGTTTATTGGAAAAGTGACTCCTATTTTATGCCCGTTCACAGCCACACTGCTTTTGCTTTCTCATTTCTTTTCACATAAATCCCATTTAAAATCATTCCTTAAAATCATTTAACAAAGCCTTGTTCCTTCTCATCACCTTAAATGGCCATATTGCTTAAAATCACTACATGATCATATTTACAGGTTTTACTATCATTCTTTCCATAAAAACACTTAGAAAGCTTCCATAACCTCACTTATTTGCATTAATTCAAGCAAGCTCTTTTGGCCACTTATGGAATTTTCCATAATCCAATAATTTTGACAAAAATCACATAACATCATCCTTTTAAGCCAATAACACATCCAACCTTTAAATTACATCTAATTCAGTCTAAATAACATACTTGCTTCCAGAAACCAAGTTAAACCATGTATAATCATGAAACCCTAGGTCATGTCACAATCAAGTTTCCATCCAAATCACCATAAATGAGTAAAATAAGATCATCAACCATCTTTAAACTTATTCTCCATGCTAGATCACAACAATTAAACAAATGAACACAAATCCAAACTCTCTTGATTCATACATGCTTGATCCAGCTCAACTCTACCATCCCCAACATCCCCAAAAATAATAAAATTTACATAATAACATTTATTTTGATCACAAGAGCATAAGTCTTAGCTAGAGCAATCATTCAAATCAAAAATACAAGAAGATCAAAATAGGGTTTTACCTCACTTTATGTTTGGATTTAAAGAGGAAGGGGTAGTGGGAGGTGGTGCTTGATGTTGGAGGAGGTGTGGGTGGTGGCTGGAATGGCGGCAAGAGGGCTAAAAACAGTAGCAACTTCAAAAGAGGGGCCGCCGTGGGGGTGTCGAGG